>JANHFO010003906.1:55294-67058 GCA_032468095.1 Pareas carinatus
TACAAACACAAACATACATACATCAGTAATAATCTCTGAAGGACCAACTAGTCACCCTAATGTAAAATGTGAACATTCCAGAGCATAGATGTCTGATTCATAAATAATGACTACTGACATATTATAGCATATGTAACCTACTATGTGGCCTCATCATCAAATGAAGTAGTAGCTATTTATTTAAAAAGCTGGCTTCTAATGCTTTCTCTTCATTAAATGGCATAACTGAATGCTCCATTATTTTATATGCTTTATAAACTATTCATGACAGTGAGAACTAGTCAGCTTTTATCAGAAAGACACCAAAACATAGAAAACCATTAAAAACCACTAACTCAGAGATTCTGATATCAGATAGAGTTATGCAAATACTATACTAATGTGTACTATACATTAAAGTGTGCAGAAACAGTTTTCCCTGAACTTATAGAACGTTTATAACTTCTGTTAAATGAAAGTAATAGTATTTATTTTGACTTTCAACAAACCCTTCTCACAGATAGAAGAGGTTAATTGGCTCTTAACTGCACAGTACATTCAATGCCAAAATGAAAAGTACTTTATAAATAAAATAGTAATTTTGGCATACTGAAATTTACTTTAAATACAATATTTTTAACAACAAAGTTTAAATCCTATTTATCATACTACTTCTAACTGCATATTTTAAGAATATATATATACACACATACATACACACACGCACACTATACACACACACACATGCATATACATACATACATATGTGTTAGATATATATTTTGTAACATGATTTAAATATATACATACATACATACATACATACATACATACATACATACATATATATATCAGATACACAAATGAATATTTTATGCAAAACTGTAAACATTTAAAAATAATCCTGTTATATTCAACCAAAGTTAAAATTAAGTACTTAAAACATTTAGTTCCCCCCCCCCAATTCTAAACACAAACACAAAAAGATGCTAATAACCAATTCTGTGAAATACATTTTTAACTTCATCTCTTTCACAGTGTTAAAGATAAACATTTTATGTGACCAGTAGCTCAATGGCGCAGCCTATGTGTAGAAAAGTAGAATATACTCATATCTGTTGCTTCTGAGAGAATGGTCATTTCACTATAGCTCAGCTACAGAGAGCAAAGACCAAACTGTAGGGAGCTTTATAAAAGTTAAATGCTATAAATTTATTCTGTAAAGTACTTCATTTTTATTTTGTTAAATTTTTATTTAAAACTATGACTATTGTTCTTTATATCTATTTAGCAGTACTTAAAAACACAGCAGCTTTTATCATGCATTTTGTGGATAATTTGCTTTTTAAAAAAATGTCTAAGCTTATTTTTCAATGAACTGTTAGTTAAATCTTTTCAGTGAATAACATTTGTTTCCAAGATAAAAGCTAAGAATTTATCAAGCAAACTAAACAAAATAAAACCATTTTTGTTATTGTTGGAAAATCTCTTACATGGTTATTGTACAAATAATATTGTACCTGCAAGTAGCTTCTACTAATAACAAATTAAAATTATTACTATGGTAATTTTTTAGTAATAAATACAATAAATGTTGCTGATTTTTTTAAATTAAAGCAATTTTCCCAATATACAGCCTTATGAAATACCTTGGAAGTAACTGTAACATGCACAAAATAATAATTACAACTTCTTTAAAACTGAACACCAGAAACAGAGTACATTATTATCCAAAGACCTCTTTCTTTGTTATGCAGAACAAGTTTCTAATCCAAAAAAGAATAGCATTCACAATTCTTTCTCCCTATTTTATTGCAGAAGTGACACCATAAATTTACTCAAGCTGAGTAAACACAAAAGCTAGTTGAAGCAATATCATCACAGCATAATAACAATGAAGTTAAAATATATTTGGGCATAGAAATCCAGATATATTTTAAAATCTTATTTTTTTAAAAAAATTATCAGACAACACTGAGTAAGATGTAACAGGCATATAATGCAAGCTGTATCAGGTCTGCTTGTTTAAAAACAATTGCTGTATACTAAAATGATAGAATACAATATTTTGATTTCTGATGTTCAAGGAAATTACCTACAGTTTCATAAATGGTATTACTATCACCAGAACATTTTTTCAGAGAAATTTTGCTAGTTTATTTACTTTTTCTTTATCTTAGCAATTTTCATGTTCATTTTAAGTAACTTTTATGATCTATAAAACTTTGATATTATAAATTACATTAGAAAATGTCACTGATGCAATATTATACTGCCTAGATTAATTTGTTTAAAGTATTATTTGTTTGATATTTAATCCCAATTCAAATAGATAATTTTGTTCTTTTACATACAGTCATATTTGGATAATAGTAGCCATCTATATAATAAAAACAAAATGATTTCTGCGTTAATTTCTTTAGTCATTCACTGCTTCTAATATTTCTCTGCCTGTACATTTCCAGCATGTGATTATTTTATTATCACTCTTATACAAAGACATGGCTTGTTGAGAATTTGTTAAGCCACAAGGAAGATTTGAGTCAGTAATTTCCAAATAAAAGAATTGTGATAGAAAGGGAAAAAAGTTTAAAAAATTAGAAAGTGATTGTGTGTGGAATCTCAACATGATTGATGATCACATCTTCATAGGAAATCAACTCTCTAAACCTTTTAAGATTGGTGAAATAATTGATATTCATTGCATAAAATAAATATAAGATACTTTATGGAAGTGTAGGTGTATGTTTAATAAAATAACCAAACATTTTAGAATTAAATCAGAAAGACTAAAAAGCAGATATTTTAGAAAAGCAGTGTTCACCATAGGGGAATGCTTAATTCCTTTTTCCAAAACATCAACAACTAAACTCAATCTGCCATTCAGTTAAGATGTTTTTCAGCATTATTCAGTTTAGCATTCTAAACTGAAGGTGGTCTGCATGTTGAACTTAGCACTATGTGGGTTATAGTCTTTGTTTGCAGTTTTAACTGGGGATTGCACCTTAGCTACCGTAGTTCAAGCGTAAAAATACTTTGTCTGCAGCACTATATACTGTTGCCAGAGACCCTCTAAATCCTTGAACCAACTGTGTCCTCTGGTGTCACAGAAGATAATGCCAATTTATTGCAATCTGTGGCTTTTTTAACCGATTAAAATTAAGCCGTAAATATGTGACAATGGAATTAGCACATTTAGAGAGTCTCTTTTCCCACATCCCATTTTGCACCAGTGTGGTTGATCCCTGTAATACTACGCGGGTGCAATTTTAATGATTTTGCAGCGTTTTGATGTTCATAGGGGAAAAAAAAGACTTGGTGTTTGTGAAGAAGCTAGATATGAAACCTGAGAAGCAGTGATTGGAGACCTGGTGACATCATCTCTGTTTTCTGATAGAATCGGTGTCATTTTCTTCCCAATGATAAGACAATTCACTGACAGAGTCCGATTAGAGACAATTTTATTAGAAAATTCACTTCTGTCGAAGAGCAAGGAGTGATAAAATTTCAGCCTTAGGGAAGAGGGGGGAATCTTCCAGTTCCCATTATTCTCTCAAAATAATTTATTAAAACTGATAAGCAAAGAAGCATTTTATTGAAAACATGTGATTTATATGATAAAAGCATATAAATAAAAATGATACTTCAAATGGTTATGCTATGGAAAGTGCTCTGTAGTTTATAAAATTAAAAAATAAATTTCTAGGATTTTTTAACATGAAAATCAGCTTCATGACAAAAGAAAAACTAAGCCTAAAGTAACTTGTTTTCTAATATGCAATATTTGGCATTTGCTTACAGAATTAACAAGACCAAAACTGCAAAACGAAACAGGGAAAACACATTTTAATGCTCAAAAATACTAAGACAAGGTACAGATTTACTATTTTATTTATACTAAATAATAAAACATTTTTGCTTTTATGATTTGGTAGTTTACAATGTGCAGAGATAACCTGGCACGCAATATCATATCACATATATCTTTTCAAAATAATAGAGCAAACTATTCATAGGCATTATCCATTGGTAGCCTGTCACTTCTTAATTGAACTTCTACTGGCAATTATTGAAGAACCAATAGTGGGGAGGTGTAGATATAACCTAAACCTCTAATTTGTAAAAAAAAAAAAAAACCCAGCATAATATGGTATTTGTGTGAGGAGAAAATATATCAATTTTATAGTAATATAAAAGCATTTTTTTTAAAAAAAGTTAATATTTTCACCCCAAATATATGTAATCCAAATACAAAATAGTATTTCATAAACTGCTGCATGCAATCAACAGATTTTTATTTGGTTTCATCATTACTGCTATAAATTGTTTGGTTGCATTACAAGTGCTACATACTGTTCTTTCAAAATTGCTCATTTGTATGAGAACGTAACTAAAAAGAATGAAATATCTATACATGAGTTTCCATATTGCAGCCATGGTGTTAATGAACAAATTTAACACAATTTTCTTTTTCAGAAAAGTCTAATACAAGATGTATATTTTTGTATACATAGACACTCTCACACACAAACATACATATGCACCATTTCAGCATCTTTCACATGTCTTTACATGGGCAGAAAGTAGTCAGTACTGCTGAAGAAGAAAAAGTAGATTTCACGCTCTAATAATTGTTTATCTGTTCATAGCATTTATCTAGCTATAGTAAAAATTCTGATTCTGATTCTGATACCCAGTCTGTAAAATGGACATGTCTGAATGGTTTAATCAAAAACAGATAAATTGCATAAACAAAATGTGGTAAATATACAATATGTTGCTTCAATGTAGTTCAGTAGCACGTCACTTCATTGGATGGTGACATAAGCAAGCTAACAAAAGGATGAATTTATATTGCTTGAAATTGATGTATGAAAAACAACTGTTGAGGTTCAAATATTAATGCAAAGAATAAAAGCCCCAATCTTTTGTTGTTTCCTTTTCTCTATTTTCTTTAATAATGGATACAGAACATTAAAATATCAGGTTTTAGTCCTCTAATGTTTCTCATAAATAAGAGACACAAATACCTGGAAACTATTAATCCATGTATACATTTCTTTAGGGTTAATCACAGCCTACAAACAACAAATAACCTCTCTTTAAATAAAATATACTAGATTACAGAATATATATTCTTTTCAAACCTCCACCACATAATCACTAGGGGTGGGAGAGCAACAAGTCAAGAGATATCACTATGAAAAAAACTACCTGTAAAAATCAAGCCTTCATGCATTATTACTGGATATAATTGAATAATGTTGAAAAAGAATAATATCTACATTGGTGGTTGATTAGAGGATGTCAGTTATGAGAGGACATAAGCGCCCATTGACACAGCAAGACTCAAAGTCCCAGTAGGCTTCAAAGAAACACTTATTTCCCCTTCTAGAACTCTGCTTTCTAGCAAAGCTCACAATGTTCTTGTTTAATGACATCATAAAAAAATCAAAACACTTTAAAACAAATTGATGTACTCTTTAATACAGTCATCACATCATCACAGGACCCTTGCACCCTGCATGATAACAACCATAGGGATGCAAACCACATCTCTATCTTTGTTGCTTGCACCAATGCTAAAAAAGAGGAGGAGAAGGAAACTCTCAATTCTAATATTGGCATCTTTGATTGACAAGATATAATCAGCTTATCTCCACACTAATAAAGCTGATAGCCTGTGGAGCTAATATATGCTCAGTACAGAATGAATTTTCAGTAGTCAAAGTCTCAAGAGCTAAAACTGACTTTGTTTTACCAAACTAATTTATACCAATTTCCAATAGATTATTTCAATTACATCAATTGGAGAAGATGGAAACTTGCAGTGACTTGACTCATTCCTGAAGGCATCATTGGAATTTTGGAAAAGATTTCAGCTGTGTTCTATTTATCAATAAAAGACAGTGACAGTGGATTCTTTATAAATTCCCCTTCTATTAGATTCTCCCTCCCCTTTCTAATAAACTACTTTGAAATAACTAATATAGATTTCTAACTAATGATAAACCTTATTTTTCCACAAGCAGTATAAGTTTTATATTTGACAGCTTGGAGAATATTTTAAATTTTTATCAATCAGAATTTTTACAACGCAACTAAAAAAATAGATTAAAATGTAAGAGAAAAGTTTGATGCGTCTAATCTTAGTTCAAACAGAATATTATAGTATTATTTTAATGTCAGAACCTGATCTGCCCATAATAATGTTCCAGTGTAACACTAAGTAAAGATTTGCCAATATAATTTACACACCAACATATATACAGATTGAGGAAGAGAGATTTAGATATTACATTAAGACAATTTAATTATTAGTCAAGTCATATAGAGGACCAGCTTACCAGAATTTGAGACCACATTTATAGCCTCTCCACTTCCTGAGGTTCCACAGGATTCGGTTTCAGGTATACAATTGCCAAAATATAGATTTAATTTATTGCCAATTTGAATAGGAACAGATGATATGTCTTCTATAGCCAATTTAATTTTAAATAGCTATCACTGATGTTGATAAGTTGCGCTGAAGAGACACTTATTTAAAGCACATCCAACTGCTTTAATGGCTCTTCTAGAATATCCAGTACATAGGAGAGACCTCCAATGACTTACAGAAACATTAGAAAAGGCTTTTATATATGCTGACTGCAATCACAGGAGCAATTTCTGAATATTAGATATGCTGGTGAGATAATCAAAGTAATGCAGCAACTTCAGTCTGTAGAAGTCACAAATCACGCCATTTTGTGAAACAGCTTCAAAGAAGTATGTTGCTCAAAGAAAGACTGAAACAATGCACCCCTTATAAGCTTTATATAGTGGATAGTGCATGTTTATACAAAGAAAGGCCAATTCTGTATATGTACGCTTGTATAAATTTGATCCATTATAATCTGTTTCCTTATGAATTAATTTTTATAATCTCCATCAAAAAAACCTCTATACAAATGTATTTGTATAGTAAACCATTGTTTTTAGACATATAGATATTTTAATAATGCTTGTTTTTCTGTAAAAATAAAAGACATAGTTATCATTTTAATAAAAGTATAATAGAGATTTCAGAAAATAAAAAATGGGAAGGAGAAATATTGAACTTCATTTTTATATGAAGAAAAGGTGCAATTAAAAAGCTAGTTTAAAACCAAAGTTTCTCATGAAAAGCTACTGGAGGAGTATAACCTATACAAATTCATTCTTCTTGGTTGCCAACAGAAATTACGAGTAGAGAAAAATGCACAGGGTACAAATATTTGGTATCTACTCCTTAAGAACAAAATACGGGGATTTATAAAAAGGCAATAAAACATTTTAAACAGTGCAGCACTTGTCATACACCATATATGGAAGGTGAGAAATGTGGGTTTTTTAAAAGAAATATCTAAAATATAAAATTATGAATGTGAGAAAATGTTTAAATTTTAGGTCAATTTGATTAAACAGAGTGACTTCCATTCTTCTGCACTTAAAGCATAACAATTATTTTTGATATTTGTTCATTACAGCAAATAAAATGACAAATCCTATTTATAGTTAAAAGCAACTAAATATTCTGAAGTGGTCCACTGAACTTTACTAATAAATTCCATTGTTGATTTTGGTAGTACACAGCAGTGTATGGAAAAGAGAGTTCTAGCATCTTTACCAAAATATATCAGAAAATGAGAAAATTATGGTCCATAACTTTCTGTAAACAGGCCTTCTTTCCACAATTGATAATAAGCAAACAAGCAAATATATAGTGTTACTAATAAATTGTGTCATATTCAGAGCCAATAAACATCACATCTCCTATGATGGTTAAAGAATTTATATCATTCTTTAAAAAAAAATTATCCACTGCTGTTCTCGATGACTGCTGCACAATTACATAAAATTGTCCACAAATCTTAAAGTCACCACCCTATTGTCATCAAAGTAGTTAAAAAATAAAATGCATTAATATATAGTTGTTTAACATGCTTGACCTACAATTAAGTGTGCGAAATGTATTACATGCAAAAAAAAGTCATTAAAGGTTGCAAACCACTACTTCCCAACAGTTGAAATGCAGTGATCAAAGCAGACCAGTGCTTTGCCCAACAGAGAGCTTCCAATGTTCAGGTAGATGGCTTCCTTCTCTTAAGAATTTATTTGGGACCAAGGATAGCAAAGATTGGGAATTGGAAACAGATCAAATGAAAAAGGTGATTCCTACAATTCCCTATGTTAGAACTACAAAACATTTCTGAAGTTATTAAAAGTAGGTGCCAGTTTTGATCCTTAAATAGCCTTCTCTCCAGAATTTATATGTGAATTCTACATTTAGCTATATTACAATTTTTTGTAAAGATAACATAGTTGCCCAAATTATGATAAGGATTTCTTCTGGAAAACAAATTCTATTTATCTTAAGTATTGACTCCCTCTTCTAAATTCTTGAGTTGTTTACTAGAATAAAATAAAAACACAACACTTTTAACAACATATTTCTTTCAGTCAGAAAGTGGTTTCACGTGATAATTTTAATTCAAATCCAGTCAATTACTATCACTCAGTATAATCTTCACAGTTCAGCTGTACATCTGAAGATAATGTTGCAATAAACTTAATTTACACAGTTTAGTTTTCACTAATCTCCTAATACAGAAAAAGAAAGACAGTATAAATTGCACATTATAAGCTATGACCTAAAAGGCTGTACCCATTTAGCTAAGTAAACTTTGCATAGAGATTTTTATTATCCACACTTGTGATAAAATTAATTCACTAGGTATTTCTCACTTCAAAAAAAGGAGTCTAACAAAAATCCACTATTAATTAAATTCATTGCAATTTCAAATCTTTGAAACATAATATCCGTTCAATGGCATGCTGAAAACTTAAATAACACAACATGTCATACCTATGGCAATATTCATTTATAATAAAGAATAAATAGAAAGGGTCAACGTAAACCTTTCCATATGCAAGTATTCCTTGACCTACGACAATGTTTGAGACCAGAATTTCCATTGTTAAGCAAAATGGATGTTAAGTGAATCATGCCTGATTTAATGACCATTTCTGCCATGACTCTTAAGTTCTTAAGTGAATCACATGGACGTTAAGTGAATTTGGCTTCCCCAAACCAGTTGGGAAGAATCTAATGGCGTACACATGATCCTAGGACAGTGATGATGAACCTATGGAATGTAGGCCACAGCGGGCACACAGAACCCTCTCTACTGGCATGCGAGTCAAGTGGCCCAGCATCGCCTCAGAGCTCAGCATGCTCCGAAAGGAGTAGCAGTGACAGTTAATGATGTCACAGGGTCATGCGCATGCTCAGAAAGAGAGTATGAGTGCTTGGCAATGACGCCATGGGGCTTGCACATGCTCAGAGTAGAGGCACCAGGCAATGATGTCATTTCCCATATTCTTTAAATCTTTGTGTGTGTGTGTTTTTAAATATTGAATTCAACTTTTAGAATTAATATTATCAAAACCCCATTGCATATACTATGCTTAATATTATTTTCCGAATGTGGGAAAACATATTTTTCATTCAGGCACTCAGTGTCTAAAAGGTTAGCAATCACTGCCCTAGGACATTCCAAACATCATAAATACATGCTGTTTGCCAAGCACCCATATATTTGATCAGGGAATGCTATAACAGCTGTAAGTGTAAATACTAGTTGTAAATCATTTTTCTAACGCTGTTTTAACTTTGTTAAACAGTTGATAAATGAATGGTTGTAAATCAAAATTAGACCTGATTAGAGTTTAGAAAAAAGACTTCAGATAATAACTTAAATATACATTCTTTTTCTCAATAACAGTAAGTTAGGGCTTCAGAACATATTCTAGTCAATTTTCTGTTTTGTGCACCAACCATTAAGTCTTGATTTGTTTCTTCCTGTTTCATCTGTCCATACAAATTTTTGTCTTTTGAGTGTACTAATTGTTTTATTGATTAGTTTTTCTAATTTTAATTTTTGATTCTGTAATGGTATGTAGGAATAACCTTGGAAATAGGGAGAAGCTGCCTAGGGAATGGTCTGGTAAGAAAGGCCGTAGCCCACGGTTGCGTAGTGGCAGGAGAAAGATGCTCAGATGGCATTTCCCTCTTCTGCCAAAGTTCTCAGGCTGTAAAGGTGAGGATGGAAAATTACTTTCAGACTTGCAAGACTGCTGTCAGGTAGTCCAGACAGGAAACATGACCAGATCTAATTCTACTTTATTGTAAGGTTTTATTAATAGTCTACATTTAACAATTTAATTTAAGTCTGAAAGTACAAATCTTCCACCATATTCTTTAAATCTTTGTGTGTGTGTGTTTTTAAATATTGAATTCAACTTTTAGAATTAATATTATCAAAACCCCATTGCATATACTATGCTTAATATTATTTTCCGAATGTGGGAAAACATATTTTTCACCTATTATTCCACAACACACAAAATAATCCATCTTTAACCTTTGCTAAATTGGATGCAAATGTTCTGATGTTCTGTAATCTAGGTGGTAAGGCAGGAATTTTAAAATAGATATAAACAGGAAGATAATGAAGAACAAAATGTATAACATTTCTTTGCAGCTATACTTTACAAATTAACACATACACATTGACTTTTCTTTGAGGTCAATATCAGTATTTATTGATCTGAAAAGTTAATACTGACTGAGGTCAATATTAGATCTCAAGGTTCAACAATTCTGTATAATGGGTTATAATTCTTACCCATATATAAACATGACATAAGTTTAAAAAACATTTTAAATATATAAAAAAGTGAAGGCTCATATGATAGAAAAAAGTTACTAGAGTCAAAATAATAGATTAGATTTATTTCTTAATAGATTTTTAAAGAGCCTAAAATAGTTGAGAATTCAATTTGACAGATTTTGTATAAAGAAAAGTTAGAAAGTATAACACAACATGTAAACAAAGTTGTTCTTTAATAAGCTTGTGTTTCAAATCAATATGTATCACTTAAAGATTTGCTTCCCATGTGAATACACATATCTGGAAATGGTGAAACTATTACCATAAAATAAACCCACTATTATCAGTACACAATAGTCAATTACACTTTGGCCTTACTAGTCTTGAGAAAAGAAAATATTAAAAAATACAAATTTGATGTCAGAAATGACTCTTCCAAATCAATGGAAGAAACACTTTTGTTCCGGTTAAATTTTAATATTACATGGCTAACCATTGAGAAACTGCCAAAAATATCTATGTTAAATGGACAAGAGCCTATCCGAAAACAAGATACGAGTTACTAGTCAATTTGATTCCTTCGATCTATGCTATGCCTACTCCTTATCTTAGAAATAAAAGTAGTTTCCTACACTACGTAGCTTTAAAAGTTTAGTAAATGTAGCAAAGCAACGTGGCCAATATAATTTGGGTTATATTGATATCTCAGAATGTTATAAGTATTAACATCCTGCATATATCATGTCACTGCATTACAGAATCCTGAATATTCCTGTAGCCAAGTTTTCAAAAACATAAACATGATATGATGTTGAAAAACCTTTTTCAGATGAGTAATACACATTGAAGTAATCCCATTAAAGTACATATCAGTATTTAAAGTGATCAGTTTGGTCAATGCTTTTCTTTCATCGTGGTAAAACAAATCTATTAAAACATGGTCCCAAATATCAGTTCAGGTTTTTGTATTTTCCTGTCTACCAACATAGTCTATTGGTTTCAGCTGCCGCATGCATGAATGAATGAATGAATGAATGAATGAATGAATGAATGAATGAATGAATGAATGAATAAATAAATAAATAAATAAA
>JANHFO010003906.1:69756-80044 GCA_032468095.1 Pareas carinatus
GTCCGAAGGCAACTGTCTGTGAAAATTTGAAAGCAATCTGTGAAGTAGTTTCGGAGATTACCTACCAGGAACAAACACACACATCTTTTTTTATATATATAGATATGCATAAGAACATACAATGTAAGAAATAAAAATGTTTATTAATAATCATATTTATGTTAGAATTAGTTTGTCCTTTTAATTGCAATTCAACAGAATTAAGGAACTTTTTAGTGCTATTGCAGAGTTAATAAAATAAATTATATTAAATTCTGAAAAGCATAATCTAAGAAGACTTACAATATCTATATTTCACATCTAATGTTATATCTAATAAAAAGTTGAATGTATGTATTATGTAAATTTAATGAATAGTTTTAACATTTTAGCATTTCAATATTGATTAAAGAGATGAAATATCTAAATGATCTCAACTAACCTGGATGCAAAGATACAAGTAAGAGAGAAAATACAAGTCTGCCCTTAGGCTGGGGCTCTGTGAGAGTGGACTCACCTCTAAGCAAGAATAAAACATCATTAAAATAAGTCACGTTCTTCAAAATCTTGACTTAAAAGTCACTGAGGAACATCTGAAACAGTAACTCAAATATGCCTACAGAGAAGATACATAGTATACACTTTTACATGTACATCTAGGTTGTTTACATCCCTGTAGAAAAGACACAAGTGCTATTTCATTATTCATTCCACCCTCAAAAATATGAAAATAAAACCCAACAATATGTTACTGTCAAATGGACATTGCCTTGATAGCAGAAACAAATTCAAGCTGAGTTACTCAGTATAGAGAACAAGCCTTATCCCAAAAGTTTCATTGAAATCTGATGTCTTCTATCCTATTGTTATTAGGCAATTTGCTAATAGTCTAACAGAACTGAGGGAATAACTGACTTAACACAAGATCAGAGATCATATTTTCTAATATCTTGCCTAACAACAAGATCATCTCTTGAAAGTTTCTCAGTAAAATAAAATTTGGTTTTCTTTTTTTAATGTGGTTTGATATTTACAGAGGACAAACTCTAGAAAAATAAATTGTGTATTTCTAACACGATTTTCTGTTCTCTAAAAAAATAAAAAGCTCAGCATATTAGAAACATCTATTGCCCTCCAACTAGCCTTTAGAAATAAGTAAAGGTATGCATAAAATGAAAGGAAAATATCATAACATGATATGGCCATAGTTTTTTTTAATTACTGTATTTTTCGCACCATAAGACATGCTTTCCCCTCCAAAAAAAGTGGGGGGGGAAGTGTATGCGTCTTATGGAGCGAATACTCCTAAAAAGCGTGGGAGATCGCTCACGGGGTGCTTCAAAGTCCGGAGATCGGCCTGCAAGCCGATCTCCGGACTGTGATTTTCTCCCCCCGCTTTCCCTCGCGGGGCTGGCAGGAGCAGGCATCTCTGCAAGAAAGCTCTCGGTTTGGTGCCACTGCTGCTGCAGGGTTCGCTCCCTCCACCCCTCCCCATCCTCTTCCGCCGTTTGCAGATTCCCAGATCATCAGGGAAGTGCGAGGGCGCAGGAAGAGAGGTGAGAATTTAAGAGAGCTCCGAAGTCCGGTGTCTAGATGAGTTGCGGCTAATGAGTTGCAACTTATGATGTCATCACCTGGCACCGCTATTCTTTACTGAGCATGTACATGACCCTGTGACATTATCACCTGGTGCTGCTACTCCTTTCTGAGCATGTGTATGGCCTGTGACATCATTATCTGGTGCCAGTACTTCTTTCTGAGCATGCACATGGCCCTGTGACATTATCACCTGGTGCCGCTACTCCTTGCTGAGCATATGTATGGCCTGTGACATCACTTTCTGGTGCCACTACTCCTTTCTGAGCATGCACATGGCCCGGCAACATCATTGCCTGGCGCCGCTACTCCCGTCCGAGCATGCTCAACTCTGGGGCGATGTTGGGATGACTTGGCTTGTGTGCCTGCTGCAGTATATGTGCCATAGGTTCGCCAACATTGCTCTACTTCATGTGAGAAAATGGAAGCCAGTGCTGGACCTGACAGGACATGAAGTAACAAGAAGTAACAAGACACCAAGTGAGACTAAAAAGGAGTCTGGAAGCAAATCCAGCACCGCTAATTAGATAGTGTAAAACTAGTCTGCCCCCTGCAGTGCAGCAAGGATAGGTGCACAAGTGCCAAACTAAATGAACTAGCAATTTAGGTTATCAGGACTGCATTGTGTCTAGCGTTTGTAGATTTCCCTGACATTGTATGCCATACACTATCTCAAGACAGTGGGCAGAACCTTTTATAATTAATTCCTAAGTGTTTTACTATGAAATGGCAAGTAGGTGGTCCTTTTTTTTCTTTTTCCTTTGGTAATATGGAATTTGTAAATGTATTCTTACAAAACCATCTTCTGAATTCTGATTGGCTCAAAGACCAAGCTTACATTTAGGAGAGTAAATAACATAGTAATGTTTAATAATGTAAAAAAGAATCCCTTCCAAAATTTCCATTAAAATAAGAACTCAGTACTTACATGGGAGAGAAAGCAGTGTTTGAACCTATCTGCATATCTGCCTATTTTAACTATTATAGTGCTTCACATTAACTCCCATTTCATTGGATAAAATTTTTAAATCATTCATTATTAATCCTATTTCATTTTTCTTAGCAAAAAAAGCATAAACTAAAAGCATGCTCTCACCAAAATAAACTATAACTACCATGGGTTATTAAAATTGATGCAGTAAAGGTTCCTACCAAACAGAAAATAACCCATATGTAGGTAAGGAAGCAATGTTCTGTTCTAATGGCCTATACTGGGGAAGTATAAGGAAAAAAATGTTAGCTATCAAACGCATTTGACGATTTCCTTTGATAAAGTTATAGAAAACTTAATATATGACATCATAGTACATCAAAATCCAACACAAGTTAAGTAACCATAAGTAGAGTTTCATTTGGGCCTCTATAGGAATTAGAATGGAGTTTGCTTGATGAATCATATCTCAGAAATTTGGAGAAAAATAAGATGCCATAATTGGATTAACTTTTAAATTCATAATTCATATTATGTAGAATGCTCCAATGTGAATAAAAGTATTTGTATGTTGAAGCTTTGAATATCAATTTAAAAACTGCTCATAAAACAGCAAATATGTTTTAAAGTTACTGACTAAAAACATAGCAATAGTAATATATCCTTTTTATATCCTTTCATAACTCTTCTTCACTGCTAAATAAAATCACAAAATACCCTATGCTATGCAAGTTAAAACAGCAAATTTGTTAAAATTCATTATGTATCTTTCATTACAAGAATACACTAATAAAAATATTAATTTTATATAATAAATAAAAATATAGGAGTAAAATAACCGTAGTCCATGGTGTATATTAACAATCATTGCGGGTGGGTAAACTGACAAAATGTTACTGTACATTAAGACAAATGTAAAATTTAGACAAAATATTCTATCTCTTTTCAGATGTAGACTTTTAAACCTCAGGAACTGTTTTCAGTAGATGTCATGCCTTTTAACTTGAAAAAAGATAAGCGCAAATAAGCTCCCAATTGTCTCCCCAATATGTAAACCACATCTCGGGCTGCTGTCTCTGCTTTGCCTTTGAAGTTTCCCTGAAATGTCATGTGTTGTGAAGACTGCTGTGCATAAGCAAGACAATTTGCTCACTCTCAGAATTCTTACCAGTTTCCACTGCTATTTGGTATCCAGCCTCTAGTCTCCGAGATGACCTTTCCAGCCTCTCTGTGTTATGGAGCAGATGTGTCCTCTAAAAAGAAAACAGGAAAGAAAATTCAAGAATCCAGCTCTAATTCCCCCCCACACTTTTTGTCCCTGCATATGTTACTAGTTTTTATTTTAAATTTTAAGAGCAAAGTATGAGCTTAAGGATAGCAGTGGTTGGAAAGAATTGGAAATGTAATCATTTATGTTTTTAAAATATTACACTTGGATAATACAAAGGAAATATTTGCTAATTTATACAAGCTACTGAATAAAAACAAGACAATATATGACCAAAGCAAAAATAGTATTTTTGCTCTATAGTTTTTCTATAAGTGCATGTCTTTTTTTTCACTATAATACTTTATTGAAGCAAATCCTGCATTTGGATGACAATCCATGATATGTACATAGAAAGATAGAATTCTTTGTGTATATATTTTACAGGAATATACTGTGCAATAAAAGGCCAAGAAGAAATGACTGATGCAATATCATAAATTGAGAACTACATATTAATATGTATAGAACATTTTTTTTACTAAGTTTAAAGGATTAAATTCTGATAATTCTGATTTTATGATCTGGGAATAAACCTCAGATGAAAAGACCAGTGCTACCAATTGTTCTTTGAAATATTGCTTCATTTAAATATATATTGCTTCTAAACCATTTCTAATCAATTTATCAACATTTGCCAACTAAGTTCAGGGACATATTTCTAAGTCACTCTTCTTCACTCTGAAAAAAAGAATTGGCAACAATGGCAAAAAAGCCCCCACAACCTCTCAACTCCTGAAACTTTGCCTTGTTGACAGATGTCATTTAAAAATTGAAGAAATGCTTTCTAATAATAATATTAAAAAGTAGGTGCTATCCATATTATCTAAGTGTCTGTCTGCTGAAATGATCTACCTTGCTCTAATGAGCCCCTATGGATCTTGGGAGATGCAAGCTGTATTGACATGCACACTTAAGCTAATACACCTAGACCAGTGCCTCCAAGCTCCAGCAGCCAGGGATGCTGACAGAATATCTCGCTTCTATCTTCAAAGAAAGGAAGTGATTAGTATGTTATCATTACCATTCAAAACGTGATTTCCCTATTCCCTCCTGGCACAGGTGACACATCTCTGAGATGTGGCCAGACGATAGAGGCAGCTAAAGCCACATCAAAGCTTTCCTTGATTTTTTTTAAAGAAATCATTAAAACAATGCATTTAGATCAGCAGAGAAAGAGTCCAATGTGAAGGTCAGGAAAGCTAAAATAGCAGTCTATAATAATTAATAAAGTTGTCTAATTCATAGTATATAGGTTAAGAGAAATGGCAAAAATTAAAATATTGGGAAGATTAATCCAAGCAGAGACAGGACGAAGGAAGAGGAGAAAGAAATACACATCTTGTAATATTTTATAATATAATTTAATCACAATATAAGAATATAAGACGATGTACCCTGGGAAATTTCAAAACAAAGAAATAATGTAACAAATTATTTAATAAATAACTTCAAACAAAACAGCACCTCATCATAATAATTGAATCTATGTATCATAATATCAAATGTCATACGCATGTCAAATATTTTATTCATTTCTGGAAAGACTTTTTAATATTTACATTTTTAATATTTTAATGCAAATATACTTTAAGTAATATCTACTATAAAATGATCTTTATTGTATGCAAAAGTGAAAAATCAAAACTGAATAAATAATGGTAGACTTTTTTTTCAATAAGATGAGAAATTTCAAAAACATCATTCCCTTAAAACTGAAATATAAGTATATTGCAGATAACACACCTATGTCACTGCAAAATGCTTGAAATAATTAAACATTGTCAGTTCAGCGACATGAATATCACTAAAGTGTTTAAAACTGACAATTATTTCTAAAAGATTTTAATAACAACTATCATTAAATGATAAATATTATTACTGGGATAGATGTAGTAAAAACTGACAAAAGCAAATTTAGAAACTGTTGCAAAATATTCAAAAGAATCCTAGCTTTCCTGTTAGCAGTCATATACCGTGTTTTTCTAAATAAGAGCATAGAAAAATCTTATATGCCTTTTTCATTTAATTCCATTTTACAACTGGATTATTATTATTATTAATATCATTATTGCATTCAACCTTAAGCTACTGTATGTTTATTGGAGAAACAATGTTATGCACGGTCATAAAGCTATGGGCTTCATCAGCAGTGGGTATTTTCAACTCCTTTTCTAATGACACCAAATCCATTCTTCCACACTATTCTTAACCTTTTGGATAAGAAATAGTGTGAGATTGTTCTGGCTGATTTTTAGCTTCTAAAGAGCTTGCTATTGAACTAGATGAAGAAGTTTTGCAAAACGACAGAGGTATATCTAGAGATTTAGAAACTCCTTATGGACTGTATTCAAACTGCAATTTCAGAAGGTTAAAAAAATCAAACAATATAGCCTCTATAAAATTCTGTATACAGTATGGCAGTGTTTGAAAGAAGCCTAATAATAAAAGGGAAGTGGAACATTTTATTAATAAGCAATATGAAAAAGTACACAACTGCTTTTAAGATAATATCTCTTTAGGATAGCTGTAATTTAGAATGCCTATATGTCTGATTGTTTGATTAATTTAGAACATTATATGAATCACTGCACTGGCCATTCTTTGGATTTTAATGTAATTTTACTCTGTGTACAAAAAATATCTTTATAGCTTATCCTTGAGGCAAGAACATAATTAAAAATTGCAGTAGTGAAACTTCTGCTCTTTAATTTTGACTTTAAACCCCTTTTTCAGTCACAGACTTCTTATGATTCCTAAAATGTTTCTCTATTTAAAATGTAAATGATTATACATGCATGTTAAGTAAATGGGAAGAAGATTCAATCCATGCAACATACTTAGTAGATCCTTAGAAAATTAAATAATTAAGATGGCATTTTACTGGAATTCCTGAAAAATTAGTGTTTTGATAAATCTCTTAATATATGTTTAATTGAGTATAACACTATGAGTATTATCATCAATATTTAATTAAGTACATTATAAATAATCTCCAACTGCTTATTCCAATATATTCTGTAAACAAGTCAGCAATTAAGGTTTACCAAGTGAAATATATTTATGTTCTCAAATTCGCCAACTGTCCTTTTTTTAACAAACAACCAATATTAAATATATTTCTCTGAAGAGTTAAGAATGTGTTTGGTAACTATTTGAGAACTCAGTGAATTATATTGATATGGAATTTATAAAATGACTGAATAAAACATGAACTTTACAATCTTTCTTATTATGGCTTTACTACAGTATATTAGACCTGTTTTCTAATTTAAAATAAAGCTTAAATGTATGATGAGGAACTATTTGCTTTCCTATTAGCATCTCTTCCCTTCTTCCCTATTTTTTTCCACTTTCCTTTGTGCTTGTTATTACCATTAAAACTGAATTCTAAGTTCCTTAGTACAACCCTCTATTTTGACTACATTATTCTGTATAAATAAGCATATATGATGATGGTGCTAATTAATAAGGATAGAGCTGAAGAAACTGCTTACTCAGTTGCCTTTTTATGACAGTATTTTTCATTATACCAACAAAAATTGATATAATGAAAAATAGTATCTATGTGAAATTCACATAGATGCAGGAAATTCAAACTAGTTGATTGATGAAAACAATCTTGATTTATTGAGAAAATCTATACAGTAATTTTTTCTGTACTGTACTGAACTTCATTATTCTCCGATTTTTCTCAATGAAGAAGCATCATCCCCTCCATGTCTCAGCTTTTTGAAATACATGCAGTTCATAACAGAGCATCCAACAAATACCACAAGAATAAACAAGCACAGTTTGTTGTTCTGTCTCTCTTTGCCAAGAACTGAAAGGTGTTATTATGCCACTATCCCAAAAAATGGTTCCCTAGCAAATTCTACTATACCAAATTTTAGGAGTAAGAATTTGATTTACTCCCCCCCCCTCTCACACACACACAGAGAGAGAGAGAGAGAGAGAGAGAGAGAGAGAGAGAGAGAGAGAGAGAGAGTTGTGTAAGCAAAAAATAAAATCAAGGACAAATCTAAAAAAAGAAAAAGTACTCTAGAACATGTCAAGAAATAATCATTTGATGATTTGATATTACTTTTGAAGTACTGTTATCTCTTCTGGTCATTTCCTGGAATGAAAAAAGACCCTAATTTGCATTCACTACAGCATATGCACAAATAAATAATAAATATAGGAGACACGACTGAGCATACATCTACAGTTCAGTATACGTGCATGCAATATTTTCATATTGTTTTGTATGCCGGTAGATCTACACAATGAGGTATTGCTTGTACCTTTCAAGCAGAGGTTTTTTTTCCTCCTACTGTTACAGTACCTTCTGTTGTGCAGATATCATTACAAGATCTGATTTTGACATGGTATTCAAACACTTATCAAATACTAGCTTTTCTTTCTTTTAACATCCTTTAAATTATCTTTTTTCTTAGTGCTATTAAAGAATTATAATTTTAAAGGTATGACCTAGGAATTCTGATGAAATGTATGATTATTAAAGAAAAGATTCATGTAGTGCTAGAACATTTTTAAGGAGATATAGATACAGATAAATATAGATATATAGATATATAATGCATGCTTTCTGCAGATTTCTCTGCAAGTGACCAAAAAGATTTATTCAGATATGAAAAGCTTGCTTTAAAGAAAAAGCTAGGCAACAAAATACTCACCTCTTCACGTAATTTTATCAACTGCAACATGAATGCACAGAAAAAGATAAAAAGGAAAGAAATGGCAGGAAAGAAAGATCAGTTGTGTGACAGGATACAGAATTAACATTGACAATTTATCTGTTTACATGTTTAGCATTTAAAAATCACAGACAAACACATTAAAAGACCCTAAACATAGACTACATGCAGAGTTTTTTGAACGAATAAAGATCACATTCGCACACTGTCACATTAAACAAAGAGAATAGTGTGAAATTCTCTTTTAAACCACATCTAAGACACTATCATGAAATAAAGGGGAATGACTTCATAGAAGTCTATAATACAAAAAGGAGAAAACAAGTCTACTATTCCTCTCTTCTAAGATAGTACAGTTGAAGTGATTTTGTATATACAAGATTTCTACATTTTTTTATTTTGTTAGTACTGACATCTGCCTTTTTATGTCTTCCTATACATCTATCTTACTAAATCAGCCAGAATAGCTATAACTGATGGCTAGAGAAACATCAATTTATGTGCCATTTTAAATTGTACTATTTTTAAATCTAAATTTAGTTAGTCTACTCTATTTATTATTGTAAATTATTATTGTGTGTCCAAATAATATAAATAACTGAGGAACAAGCAAATTAGTTGCACTGTTTTATTAGGCATTTTGACTATACTGCTCTTTATGCTTTTGAAGAGAATTTACTTCAAAAAGTTATTACATTTCACTATTCTGCTCTTTCAAATGGTGTATTCTAATTAAACAAAGGAAGAAATCTTTCAATTGATTTTGTCAGCTATACTGCATAATAACCTTTATTTAAAATAGTAGCCTTTTGTGCTGGGGTATAAATACACTTTTCTATTTGCAACACACAGATAAAATTATAGTTATGGCAGAAGGGGAAAAGCTTCTTTATTGACAATATATTATTTTACAATTGAGATTTCTTCTTCAACTGGCCATTACCAATGTATTCATACACATGGAAAATAATTTTGAATTCGAGTGTAAATATAGAAAGGATATTTACCTACAGACAGACAGACAGACAGACAGACAGAGAGAGAGGCAGACACACACACACACACACATACAGGAACCATGCAACTATACCAAAAAATTCAAATAATCTCCAGATTTTCCTGCGGACCACCCAAATTTTCTCGCGGCCCACTGGTAGGTCCTGATCCAGTTGATGGTTGACCCGAAGGGGCTTTTTGTTTTTCCTTGAAGACCTTTCACCTCTCATCCAAGAAGTCTGAGCAAGAACTGAAGAAGCTTCTTGGATGAGAAGCGAAACATCCTCAGGGAAAAACAAAGTGACCTTTTGAAAAAAAAAACCTTGGGATTTGACCCTCGCTGCCCGATGGAAGTCGGGGTTGGGCTGGCCCGAAGGCTGCCCCGTCTTTTCTTGAAAGTGTCCGGCGATGGGGCACCCACAATTTCAGGAGGCCGGCTGTTCCGCTGATTGGCAGGCCTCCCAGTCAGAAAACGAATCCCTCCAGTGCTTGGGCCTCTCGTTGAAAAGCGTCTATCCTCTCCTCTTCTACGCCCAAGCAGGAAACCGACTCGGAGCCTTAGGATCAAAAAATGAAGGACGGATGGGACCTTAGATCCATCTAGTCCAACGGCCCCCGACCGTTTGGGCACCAGGGACCAAGGTTTTCCACGTTTTGTGTCCAGGTTTTGTGTCCTGCCTGCACCCCACCTGCGTGGCTTGGCTTGTTGGCATGGTTCGGTGGCTGGCATGATGCAGATTGGTGCCGGTCCACAGACCCTGGGTTGGGGGCCCCTCATCTAGTCCACCACCCCCTCCCTGATCCCAAATCCAAGCACTC
>JANHFO010003906.1:82429-93196 GCA_032468095.1 Pareas carinatus
TGTTTTATATGGCTGTACACCGCCCTGAGTCCCTTCGGGGAGAAGGGCGGTATAAAAATTTAATAAATATAAATCTATATATAAATAAATATATTAAATAGGAAATTTTGTATATTTAGTATATTTACTGAAGTTTCTAAATCTAGCCTCAAAGGAGCTGACCAATGTATAGAATATTACCAAAAACCTTTTCGCTAACTATTGTCAAAAGTATGCTAAATCTATTTACCTCTGTAAAAGCTATTATTACAAATTTCACAAGTCTACCAATTATGGATAGATGGATGGATGCATAGTACACAGTTTTTAACACAGGATAAACTGGTTCTTCTTAAAGAAGACAATAAAATAAAACATGCAGTGTTTCAAGCAATGCCTTATATTTTATAAAAAACTGGTATTCCTTTTCTTTCAGTTCATAATATGAAAACAATGTAGAAAATTTAAGTTTGAAAGTAATCTTTTTGACTGAGTTATCCTGTGGTAAGATAGATCACCAATAAATATAATAAATAAATAAATTCTGTGAACAATACTAGATATTAAAGACCTTTTCTGAAAGAAATGTTCACTTTCAGATGATGAAAAAGAAAAAAGAAAACAAACTATGCATAAAAAATACCATTACTGAAACACATTAACTGTATGTTGGCACATATGCTAACAGATCAGAATGTAAAATAAAGGGATAGCCATCTAAATTTTCATATTTTTATTTATTGAATTATTTAATGTATATGTTGGCCCACTCCCCAAAACTCTAGCTGCAGTCTTAAAGTTGAAAGTTCACCTGATTTTTTTTGTTTGAGTTATATCACATATAGATTCTATATATATACATAATGAATACATGGTGTATATAGACATTTGCTTTACCTCTTTTCTTAATGTACTTTAGAGAAACAAAGACTATAAATAGCCTTTAATACATTCTATCAAAGTTGAATGATAGATAGTTATTATGGAAGTAGAATAGAAATTAAAATCAGTAGCAAATTTTGCAGAATATTAAATAATTATACTATTATCTTCACTAATTTACATTACTCCAATGAACATTAACTTTCTTACATGTGAAGTTGTCAAAATTTAATTTAAAAATATTGTAATATATGAAATCAATTTTTTAATAGATGTTTATCCAGAGTAATTTTGGGGTAAAAGAAGGGTGCATAACCATGAAAACAAATTAACTGTAAAAACTTTTCTAAAGCTTGCAATTTTGAAAACTGATATTGCACAATGAAGAATCTGAATAAAACATTTAGAAATATTTCGCATTTCCTAAAAATGCTAATATTTTATTCTAAGTCAGAATTTTGGTGCAATTTCAGTTTTGTGCATAGAACAGAATCTGCAGAGTTCAGAGAGACAACTACATAGGAAAAGAAACAGTCACATTCTGAAATCTCATTTTGATTTGTTTTGCTTTCCAGTGTTAATTTAATTATAATTCCCTCTTATCAAAGCTGTATTATGGAAATTTGTGTTCCTTTTATACGTGTTTGTGTTTGGTGGCAAACATTGTGTTTCAAAGTACTCCTTAAGTACTAAATACTAAAAAAAGAGAAGAAAAGATATTGCTTTTTGCTTATTTTTATTTTTAAAAAATAGCAGGCAGGGATCCACGGTAAAGGGTTAAATTGTAAGATCTCCAAGAATCATTTTGAAGTTGATTAAGACCCCAGCTTTGCATTAAACAGTATCACTTCCACATGAGTTGTTACTAATGCTGTTAAGAAGCAGCTTGAGAAGCCCAGTGTGCCAA
The DNA here is from genome assembly GCA_032468095.1 of Pareas carinatus. NCBI lineage: Eukaryota > Metazoa > Chordata > Lepidosauria > Squamata > Pareidae > Pareas > Pareas carinatus. The sequence goes on from JANHFO010003906.1 coordinate 84,198, forward strand.
TGACCTCCTTCACCCTCCAGCCACCCACTAGGGCTTCTTGATTAGCATCCTACCTGGATCTCTGAGGAATTCCCACCATCCCCTAGGAGCTCATTCCGCACCTCGTCACTGTAGGCAATCCGTGACCTTTTCTGAAAAAGAAAAAAGAAAAAGAATGAAATGTGAACAAGCAAAGCTCTGGAATTATCACTATCAAGGTTGCTAAACTCAAAACCTCGAGAGCCCTCTAATGGATACCTACTTAATATAAATTTATAAAATCAATAACTTACTTTAACAAAACGATGACAAATGTAATAAAAATCATCAATAAGTTTAGAGGAGTTTATTTGTTAAATCAAATTAGCCTAGCAACATGCATCTTCACAGGGAAAAAAATCCAAAATCTTTCCCATTTAGTATGAACTAAATTGCATTTTCCTTTTTGCTTCAATCCTAAAATTTCCTGTCATTTTACATAACCTTGTGCTAAGAAAAAGTGCATGATTACAATAACATCTATACTTTTGCAATCTAAAATAAAAATGGTTACGTTGCATGCCAATTCAGAATCTACAATTAAGAGTTTTCATCTAATAATTAAATTATTATGCACTGATATGACAGTAACAAAACTGAAAATCATAAAAAATTAAGGAGGAAAAATTTGACAGTTTGCTCTATTTTACATGCTATATATCAGATGTTAAAGTAAGAATTCATATATGCTTAAAGGCCATTGGCAAAGCCTAGAATCTCATTGATTGGAACGACACAGTAAAATCACTCCCCTACTCTCAAAGGAGGAAAAAAGCATGGACAAGAAAAAGATATAGTTTTCATTGGATGTTTGACTGATTTATGTAAACTGAAATACAAAGAATTACTGAAAAATGTTGTTCAGGGGGAAAAAGTAAGGTGCTATTTTTTTGAAATTTATTATTTATTGAAATAAGTTCAATAAAATAAATTTATCTTTGAATGTCAGATTGAAAATAATTTTTGCAAGAGAATATATGCTGGACTTAAACTAATGCAGTATCTTGTGTTTTATCTTTTCCCCATATTATGTGAAACAAGTGAAAATAATAACACTGAGAATGAAAGTTAATATGCAATAGCATCCCATATCAAAGCTCATTTGATGAACATGTACAATTAAAAATGTTAATAGAAGACTTTAAAGCAAGCTTATGTGGATTTAAAATTAGGAAGAATTAGACACCTGTGCACCTATTTAGAAAAAAATGTGATGCACATAATGCAATGCATGCCCATATGCATGGTCAGCTGTGTTACTGGTTTCCTTTTAGTTAACCAGTAACTAGTTTGCTCTAAAGAACACACTGGATTTTGAATTAAATACCATTGGTTTATAAGCAAACTTGAAGACAATAGAAATGGATATTGATTGCTTTCATGGTTGCAAAATGATTGATCTTAAAAGGCTAGATTGGCAACCTCTATCAATTTTATAATGTCCACAGAATTTACCTTAGTTTCTATGCTGAACTCAATTCTCTATAACTTAACAGAAACTACATAGATATTTAAAAAGTTAATTTAAATACACTATTTCACTTCTTAAATCTATTGTAAACTGCACTAACATAAATGATAATAATAAGTATATATATAAGGAATTAGTTTTGGTTTTGTTCTGTGCATAATAGAGGCATGTGGGTAATGCCTTGACCAACCTTATTTTGAAAACATATTTTATTTTTAATTGAATTTAATAAAAAGCTAGCATATACTAAGCAACACAGCAGCCTCCAGCATCATTGATATTTCCAAGAATAACTCTGAATTTGCCCTAGGCATTCTTATTCTTATAAAATAGAAATCATGAGTGGTTGCAGCCCAGTCTTTTGGTTATAAAGGTGTCCACTTACTTAGAAAAAAAAGATAAAGGAGAGCTAAAGATTAATACTTGGATAGTGAGAGTGGGAATAAATAAAGAGGATAGTAGAGCACAAAATGCTAATTTGCCTTTTAGAAAAAGATGTTTCTGCCTGAGGTTATGCCATTTTAGCAGCCATTTTGTGAACTCCCAAACATTCAATTAAGTTGTTTTTTTTCTGATTATATTTTATTAAATTGTGAAATGGAACCATCAGTCCCAAAATATTGAGACAAATTGACAAATAGAGAAAACAAATACAACACTAGTTAAATTAATTCCTCGTATTACTCAGATGCAAGATGCAAAATATTTTTGGAAATATATTTTCCGGTATGCCACAACTGCTGCTTGAAAGACAATATATTTTAAGCTGCTGCTGCTGCTGCTACTATTACTACTACTATTACTATTATTTATTATGTGTATATCTCAGGAAGAACAATCTCGCATTAGCAAAGTGAAAATAGTCACCACAGCATTAAAGGAAATGGGAACCTTTAAAGAAGCTCTGGTATCACAGTCCTGATTAAATTATTCATTTCATCACAATGGGAGACTGCAGTATGCAAGAATTTCATATGGAGATCGATTTTGTTTTTCTATTTTTTTGGCTAAAAAGCCAACTTTTGCTCAATTATGATAATACCTAACTTTGTGTTTGATTTATATCAAAAAAGGAATGAGGTTACAAATGCATGTTAGTCATGATCCAAACCTTGTTTTCTATTTAAAGTTTGCTACTTTATACTGCTAATATCTAACTGTTTAGCCACCCTTGATCAAACATCTTCCAATAGATATAATAAATAATGATGTAATTCCAGCAATTCAACAGTAAGCCATCACTTAACCCAAATCTGCCTTCTGCTAAGCTACTAGGCAAGCTATGCATATTCTTTCAGGCCTATAAGAACCACCCCAAACAATCCATACATTCTAATAGATCTTCTTCGCTCCATAAGCATATATATATATCCAATTCACCTCCCTAGAAGATACAATATGGTAGCTATTTAAAGTCCTGTGACTTCTCCTATTCTCTCTCAGCTCTATAACATGTTATACTGATGAAAACAATAATGTTAGGTTATTCTGTTTTATACTTTCGTCTTTGTTTATCTCTTAAATATATTCTAGAAATGCAACAAATAATTATACTTGCATGAATTCAAGGGTTTGCACTAATACTCTACAATTACATCATATGAAAGATGACTCTTTAGAGGCAAGGAAGGCAGTTGTTGATCTTGGGAATCAAAGAACCACTTAAACTAAATTGTAAATTCAAAACCTTTACATAGAAGATCAGCTAAGCACTCTAGGAAAACTTAATTACTACTTCCTTGCATTCTAATGTTTGGATGGGTCAGAAAAGATAACCAGAAAAAAAGAAAGAAAACATCACAGATAGATTGGTGGATTTATTCTCTTTTTACTCTAACCCTTCCTCCTGCTTACTTTAGCTGTACTTATCATGCAGTCATCAGTAAGTTCTGGACTGGAAAATAGGCCAACTCCAAGCATGTAGCTTTTAAAACCTAGAGTTGGTTCTATAAAATAACATCTGTCTGAAAATACATAATACGAACAAGAAACAATAAGCTGTACTAGAAATCTGTCTTATGTTTAAATTTCATTGTACAACTATTTAGTGCAATATAGTTACATCATTTTTAGCATAGCCAATATATATTGTCACAGACCTTTTTTGTCACATTCTCAATAATAAAAGAAGCTTTATAAAACTACTAAGCTTTTTGCCTACAATTAGAAGCAACTGTACAATATTCATCAATAAATAATTTGCTACTACTTTTGATCATAATTTCATTCCAAAATGAATTGATCACAGAGAAGATCAAGTCTTTGAACTAAAGTGCCTATTTGTTCTCTTAGCATCTATCTAAAATATCAACGCAGTAGTCTCATTTGTCTTTAAATAATAACTCTAATAATCTTTCTAAGAACTTTTTATGAAGCTGAATGCCATTAGGGATAGCAAGAGAAATTTAATGTAACCAAAATAAAAAAAAAGTACATTAGACTCTCAACTTTGCACATCTTTACTGAATATACATTAAAACTGTAGGCCAATGCAAGCATGACACTTTGTGAATGTCACATATATTACAACAGTTTGAAGGAACTCAATTCATAATGCATTTTATAAATAGTTAATGACTTCTATACATAAGTTAACCAGGCAAATCAAGAAATTGTCAACAATTTTAGTCTTAGTTGTCAGTTATCACTGTCTACAGTACTGCTACTTTATATGTATGTTTCTAGGAGAGACAGAAGCTTTCCAGAGTTCAAATTCCATCCTTTTCTGAGAAACCCAATACGAGTTTAATAGTTCCTATACGCAGAATATGCTCAATAAAGACTTCTTTGTAACAATTTTTTGAGTTTTTCCCCCTGCATTTTACATATGTAGGATGATATGCACGCAGAAGCATTCTTCAATATTATCAGTGAAAGGGTATGACTTTGTGCAGCAGTATGGCAAAGTTTATAAGAATACAGCATCTTTAAAAAATAGCAAGGAGAAATAAGCTAATGATACCATCAAGAGCAGAACGAATCCTACAACCAATTGTCCTGAACAGTGAACTAAAATGACAACCCTACGAACAGAAACATCTTGAAAATATGAGAAATTCTTCACTATCTTTTCAATATTTTAACTTCCAAACTTCACAGAAAAACAGTTCAATTTTCCACAGCAACAATTTTTCAGAAATTTATGCATTATGTATGGACTCATTTATTTTCAGATGTAATATTGCATAAGCATGTTCCACCAATAAATATGATCTAGTACACAATCATTAGCCATTAAATCATTCATCAAAAGTCTAAATTGAAAGATCTGTAGACAATTCAGAACTATAAATAATAGTATTTTGATTTGTTAGGAATGACACACGCAGTAGTGGTACTAAAGGTTTGGCCACATTTCATAAACGCGTAAGCAATGTTACAGAAAATGCAGAAAATAGTAAATGTTAATAAATATTAGGGATATGAAAAACCAAAGTAAACCTAACTATATCTACTTCAACTGGCACTATTCACTATACATCACACACCTTCTATCCTTGCAAAAATCCTTGTTCCACCAAACATACTCCTAATGAACAACATGGTATGTTTTCCTTCTTACATTCATTCATATGTTTCTGCACATCTCTGCCTCATATGAAGCTGAACTACATTGATCGAGTTTTTTTGCTGTCAATGATTTCAATCAAATTAAACTAATTCACCCACTTTCAAGTTTGTTGTATTCATTCTTGCTGCCCTTCTATTTTTTCCATTTGTATAAAGGAACAATAACAGCATTCTTTCAACCATTAAACACAGATGTCTTCACTCATGTTAAAACAAGTTATCCAGCCACTTCATAAACAAATCACATCTATATTTTAACATTTCTCCAGATTTACCATCTGTACCTACCTCATACAACACCGATGACTTCCTTTTTTTATTTATTTTGAAATTAACATTTATAGTATTTATTTTAATATTGCTATCATTCCCATACAAATGTTTCTAAGATTCTTTCACTTCAGTCTCATCCCAAGAATTTCATCTATTTAAACTTTAATTCCATTCGCTCGGTTGAAGATTCCATTAAAAATATTTTACATGTTCATGTTGCTTTTAATCTTAAATATTCTTTGCTCTTTTTACATTTTCCCTCTACAATATGTACATATACTTTTCCTTCATATTCATTTTTGCATAATATCATATTCCGGATGTTTTTACTCATCCATATTCTCTTTCACTCATCACTATACATTCTTTTTCAAGATTTGTATTAGTTTAACTCTACACACTTGTATCATTTTCATTCTTTTCCAGGATACACTACATCAATTTTCCTTGCATTCACTTTCCATTTTTTCCATAGAAAAATTAAATCATTATCTAATACTTTTTCATACATGCATTCTCTTCCATTCATCTTGCATTTTTAATGTATTTTATTTCTTTCAATTACTTCCAAGTCTATTTTTTTCCAAGATCCACCCTGATGTTATCAAATAATTATCTATCCCACATTCAGATGCTCTTATTCATTTTGCATCCATCACTGATTGTCCACCATAAACAATCAAATCAATAAAACCAAGGTTCCTGAAAGTTGTTTTTCTGCCAAATATTTTTTCTTCAAATGTGAAGATGATCTTAAATCAAAGTAACAGGTTTTTGCAGGATCCAAGCTTTTGCTGGTTTTTTTACATTACATTCTTTTTTGGAGTGATTGACTTAAAAGCAGGATCATTTTTTCCACTATAAAAGGTAATAAAATTGCACCTTTTTGAAAATAATCAATACTAATGTGTCTGTTATCAAAATGTGATTCTTAATTCCAACATAAAAATATATTTAAAACTTATGATCAGGACACAATATAGTGCAAAATAGAGGTTATAATAAACATGATGAATCAATATGTACTTGGAATTTAGAAAAGCAGTTATTGTCCTATGAGGTAATAAAGAATATGTGCACTATATCAGATGCCCACATAGAGTATTTTGGCAATTGCTTGTCACACTCTACCTTAATAGTTTACTCTAGCTATTTAGTCACTATAACCATTAACCTAATAGTTAAAAAGTGACTAAAACGATACCAATAGGTAAAAATGGTTGCAATATTAAACATATTGTAGTCATATGCGTATCTATCTCTTGACTATAGAACTTGCTATTTGTTATGATAAATAGAATACAACATGTTCAGATTACAGACATTTTATGATATTTAATAAATTTAAACACCACAGACAACAAGAAGAAACAGAATTATTCAGAGACAATTTGAGTTATTTTTCCCAATGATTTCCAATATCCAAACAACAGTCTGATTCTAGAAAGATACCATTTGTTAATGCAGGAACTTTTGCATATTGATTCTTTTAAAGTCCTGATCAGATACATTTGCTTAGATTTAACTTTAAACAACAGGTCTGCTTGACCTAAGTCTTAATATTTCCCAACTGAACTGAATATATTCACAGGCAAACACAGTTAGATTAGAAATGAAATGAATTAATTCAGCTTAAACTAATTAAGTACTGTGATCTGAAGCACTTGTGCTATGTATAATTTTATATGTATAATACAGTATATGTAGCCACAACTATAGGAATTTGATTAAATTATAATATAAGCAAGTCAAACAATGAAGGTCAATTATCACTAATTTCCATGGGCTCATATGGAAAAGCAATTGCATAAATAACTTCACCTAGAAATTTAACCTGTTATCACCAGGCCAGCTACATGGTAAATAGATTTATAATATTTTCCATGAGGTAGGCTATGCACCACATGAATTAAGCAATATATTGCTATTCCAATACAAGCAGCTTTTTCCCAACGGGATGGATTGGATCTTTGTTAAATTATCGCCAATACAGCTATATCAGCATCTTCAAAATGGAAACAACATTGGAAAGAGAATCATTTACTATGACATATGCCAATTTCATGACTAAATGAGAATTAGACATGAAAATCAGATCTCAATAACAAAATTTAGGATGGATATTTGCTTTCATATTCATTTTAATTTTTATTATATATTTTAAATTACTTGGTGTCAATCTGTGGTTTTAGAATAGGCAACAATTAGTCAGTTCACTTTAATTCAATATATTTTCAATTCAACATGTTTTCAATTATTAGCCAAGGAGAGCCACTGTATTTTCCCACAATATATCAACTTTATAAATGCATATGCTATATATACTTATTTGAATGTGTGTATCAAAGCCTTAATTCACAGTTATTAAAAAATATAAAGATAACAAAAAGATAGAGCAGAAAAAATATTCTTCACACACTTATTTTTTTATTATATTTTAATAAAGTTTAACCAACTTCAAAATCCGTTATAAACTGTGACACTAGTGTAATAAAAACAAGAGTTTAATCCAGACTATAAGATGCACCAATTTATCCCACATAATGGATAATTACACAATGGAATTTTTCTGTCTTATTTAACCACAGTGATCAGGTGTCTTAAGTAAACAAAGGTTATTTAGTGAGCTGACCATCATAGTCTAGATAGAAAACAATTGTTTTGCTGCTCTTTATTAACAATTAATATCTAATTCATATTAGAATATAGACAGGTCACTTAGGACTAATTTTACCAAGTATATTAATATATACTGTATTTCAGTTTAAATTATATGTATTGTTTCTACTTTTTTCATTTACACATAAATTAACTCATATAATTTTAGATAAGTCAAATCTTTGGAATTGTAGGAAATTTCTTATATCTGCTTGCAGTAAGTATTATCTACAACTATCATTCTAAAAATTCAGAATTACATCAGGTTGGAACGAAAAACCAACAATTTATTTACAGTCATATCAAAGCATATTTACTAAGAAGTAAGCCCACTGAATTTGAGAAGCCTTACTCCCAAACAACTGTTTATAGGTTAATGTAACCTTAATTATTCATTAGGATACTATACCTAGCATTATGCAAACCAATTCTATATCAGTTCAAGAGATATACAGTAAATCCTAATGACCATTCTAGATGAATTGCCTAGGCATAAACTTAGAGCTTCATTGCCTAAAGTTATTTATATATAACTATTTCAAATTTTAGCAAATTGCGCACATATATACAGTATTGTGTATATCTTCTGGGTTATCCATATTTATTCCATGGACTATACAGTGTCAGCCCCTAACTTGCAGGAAGAAACTCTAGCCTTCTACTTAGTTGATCAATATCTCTTGTCCAATGCTCTTCAGTCATCATGCTGCAAAATCACTGACCTAGAAATCAGAGGTGTAATGAGATCTGTCACAACCAATTTTAATCTGCACTGGCAAGTAATGATATTGAATACATTTGTTGTATACATTTGTTGTAATATCCAGCAGTACAGCAACATTCTCTGTCATAATCATGTATCTGCTCCATTTCAGCTCTGAGTTCCATGAGAGAGATCTATTTGAGATACATTTAAAAGTAGACTAGCTGACCCGGCCACGCGTTGCCATGGCTCAGTTTGTGGCTTTTTGAAGTGCCTGGGGCGGAGATGCACTCCCCCCCCAAATCC
>JANHFO010003906.1:109063-126711 GCA_032468095.1 Pareas carinatus
AACTAATAAGTTCGAAATAGATCTATCCTAGTCTTCCTTGAATTTAATTATGTGTCAGCACAAAAATATCTAACACATATATATATTATTAAATCATGTTACAACCCCTAGTACGGCCCCTTTTATGGGAGGAAGCAAATATATATATTTCATTCTTATTTTAAGAAGGTTGGTTTACTACTTACTTACTATTTTCAATTATTCATACGAAGAACAAATAAAACTAAGGTCTAAAGTAAAAGGAAGAGAATTTACATATTACATTCAGCAATAACCATCCTGTTAGCAGCAGTCAACCTATGAATATTTACCTCCATAATATCCTCTAGTCAGCACTATGTAAGTTCCATTTCAGCCTATCTTTGAACAAGCAGACAAGCTTTTGGTTGAGTTGTATCTGACATACTATATTAACTCTAATTATCTGTCTTTTTGCAATTAATCATTTCACAATTATATTTCCTGCACCTATAAGCATCCAGCTGGGAAAAGAGTTTAATCTAGAAAATAAAAAAAAAGACTTAGGTTTATAACAAATTGCTTCTAATTAATAGAATCTTTCCTACTCATTTTATCTAAAGATGCCTACAGCTAGTTAAACCATCTATTGTTTGTACTTTAGATTATAATTTTACAATTTCATTTGAATTTCCCCAGTGAGTAAGTAGTTCAATGGAAATGCAAACCTCTTATCATTTAAGTAAATAAATATTCTGCTGAGAAACAAATAAGCAATTAAGAAAAGCTAAGCAACCAACTTTCTTTTTAAAAAATAGCTCTGATTAAACATTTATATAGGACAATATTAGATGACAAAACTTCAGGCAAAAGCTACATGCAACTTGAATTTCTGAATTCAACAACTGTAAAAACCACAGGATTATTCTAGAATAAGATTACTGAAAACCAATTTGATTATTTATATTTTAATATTGTTTTATATAATTCTTATGGCTAAAAGCACTGAGTCTCTCTCTAATAGCTGCACCTATTCTGCCTCCTAAACCATTCCACTTTCATTTTCTCCACACATAGTTCTATTATTTTCTGTAACTTTTGATGCAATTTTTGGTGCAATTTTCTTTTGTATCCTACTCATGCTCAGACCATAAGGGCATTGAGTGGCTGAAACTAGGAGCTAAGAGCAAATTCATAAAGGCAAGTAAACGTACTACACAACAGGACTACAGTATTAAATAATAATGCTAAAACAACTAACTTTTTGAATTTAAATTAGTATTAGTATTTGCAAATTTTGAATAAGGAAAAATGACACTTTAATTTCAGAAGCCAGTTTTGATATGAATAAATGGTGTATAACTAGAAATCAAAAGCCAATGACAAAGCTGGTTTCTCTATATAATAAAATGCATTGTTGTATTAAATTATTCCATTGAGACAATTAATAGTACTAGTTATAAAACCGCTTCAAAGTAAAAAATAAAAATAGAGTCGTATCAGTCCACCTAAAGCCTACATATGACAATACGTAATAGACTCTGGTTAATAAACTATACACAAAAATAGAGACTGTACAAAAGCAAAATAATTGTTACAAAATCAGTAATACTACTTAATAATTTTAAACAGACAAAAGCAGGGAGTACATAATACCCTCCTGCATGCAATTTGATTAGGGATCTTATTCTCAGTTCAGGTATAGCAAAATTTTGCTGAGTGCATATAGGGAGCAGAATTAAGACTAAGATATTATATTTTAAAAAACAATTTAAATGCTTTGAGTCTTTTTCCCCCCAAAAAAGAATTGGAGCATTTGCTGGATATTTTTTACTAATTTTGATGAAATTTTGCTCAGCAACTGAACAAGTGAATAGTTGGATGATTAAATAAATTGCTCTAGTATTGATTGAACAGTTTCTTCTCTAAAATTGTTGGAAATGTAAAGTTCAATAATTTTGGGAAATGATTTATACCAAAATGAAAAAAAATCTGATAATTAATTATTATTACTAAACTTTATATTCCCATAAAGCACACTTGAACTAGCATTGCACAGTAACTGCTACAATGATACTCTAAATTCCCTACTGGAAAATACTTCTACTGCAGTAGAATGACTACTTAAATTATGTGTTTCAATGTCCAAATAACTTTATTTCAAGTCCAAAATGATTTATTAGCATTAATTTAATGGGGACGCAGTGACAGTCTTGATGCTGGAACTGCCAGCCAGCAATGTTCTGCACTCAGCAGTTCTAGCCACGCTCTGTGAGACGGAGTGAGCTCCTGCTGCTTGATCCCTAACTCCTGCCCACCCAGCAGTTCAAAAGCATGCGATATTGTGAGTAGATAAATTAGTATTTGGGGGTGTGTGGAAACCTAGCTACATTCAAGTGTGCGTAGGGTGGAAACGGGCACTGGACCTGATCGGACGCAAGGCATTACAACACAAGGCGAGGCCAGTGGAGAGTCTGGGAAGAGCCAGCAACCCAAACCTGCTAGTTAACTGATGTAAAGCTAGTTTGCCCGCTGTGGTGCACCAAGAATAAGTGCATAAGCGCTGAATAGAATGAACTAGTATTCTAGGCTGTCAGGACTGTGTTGTGTGATTAGCACCTGAAGATTTCCCTGACGATATATGGCATATGATAAATCATCATCATCATCATCATCATCATCATCATCATCATCATCATCACCATCATCGGATGAGTGGAACATTATTGTTTCAGTACAGAAGCATTTGGCAACTGATTTTATTAGAGTCATTGATTATTTAAAGTATAAATATAGTGGGTAGATATAAAATGTGACAAATAAGAGACTCAAGCCAATCTCTAGGAAAGATTGGGGGGAAATACCCTATTCAAAAATAGATCTACAATATATCCTTCAAGGAACATTTTATGACAATAAGTTCATAATTAGTGGATTTAGGACATTTAGTATAATTTTACAGTTATAGTTTGTTCAGAAAATCTCTCCAACACAATCCTCAGTGAAAGAGAGAGAGAGAGACAGACAGACAGACAGACAGACAGACAGACAGACAGACAGACAGACAGACAAAGAGAGACTGGAACTCTTGGTTGTTTGCAGTTCTAAAGTACACATTTCTAGAAAGCACAAATCCATTGAACAAAACACAAAAAGATTTCTCAGATAAAAAGTCAGCAGAATTGGATGAAGAGGAAGTAATATTGAAGCACTACACTAAATAGGAGTCCTAAAGAGATGCTCTTAAGTGCAAATGTGTTCTTGTTTCTACACTATTTTCTATATACATGAAAAATCAATAACAGTTTAAAAAAACTTTTAAAAGTTTTGGACGCATGTAATTTAAAAGTAACATATCTTCCAACAGAGGAATGGTAAATTATGGGGTTGGCATTTGCATTTGTTATAATGTCAAGATTTTCTGCCTATCAGCCCATATACAAACAATATCTAAAGATGTCATCTACATATTTACCAAAGGAGCTTACGAACAGGAACTGTCAGTATATTTTAACACTTCTCCAAAACATCAGCTTTCATCAGATATAAACACAACATGTATAATTTATTCGTTTAGTTTAATTTAAAGAGATGACAGTCATATGTCAACAGAGGTAGGTATTGATAAAGTAAATAAAGACTACAGGAAAATGTCAAAAAGTTATTAAAATACTCTGCAATGTCCACATGAAATTAGACTTATCTACTTTTTTGTCAATAGACAAGTTATATGTTTTTCTTTTTGTGGCTGATACTGAAAAACAACCTAGCACTTCAGTTACCAAGGAAAAGGATAATGGCCCAATAAGAAATATTTGAAAATGTCATTAGAAGATACACTTTATTCTTGAACATATTAAAAATGAAGGATTCATTCCCACTTTTTAATAAACACTAATACTTTAATAATACAATAATACTTGTTTTTTAATTATTAAAATCAAACTTTATTACTTACAACTTTAAAAACAACATTTACATTACAAACATTTATACAGTTGTTTACTTTTTTCCTTTCGTCAAATTTTTGAGAAGTTGTTTGTTGTATCTTGTTTTCCTTCATTCCTTTTGCCTTTCTGCTTCTGTTCCGTATCATATCTGTCATTGCCTTTACATTGTTTGTCCAATACATATTGTTCTTACAATAGATTTTTGGAAGTATGGTTTCAAACCCATTAATCATCGACTTTTCTATGGGACCGCATAAATTTAGGTCATCCTTTTTTTTAAATTTCGTCATATGATATGAGGCCTTATAAAACTATAGTTTTATTCTGCATTGTTGGCTAGTATTGATTAATTAGGGTTTTTTTTCCATAGAGCAACATCCGTTCCTGTGTCAGTACATCCTGAAGGGAGGGAATATAGTGGAATTCATTTCAATCATTAGATAAGAGAATTCTGGTATTTTCTTAGTAACTAAAGTTTTAAGTTATCTTTACATCACTGTTCATAGTTTGGTCTCAACTTGGGGTATTTCTTATGTTTGTCATATATTTGCGTTGTATTAGTGATGTTTCAGTGACCTTATGAGACCTCAGTTTATACATTGTAATGACCTTGTGAGAGAATAGGGAGCATCTTAATATTTATGACAAATCTGCATCACATTGTATATCTTCCCTTCTAGTGTTGGGTTTCTTCTTCTTTCTTTATGTCTTACTATCTTTCTCCTGGTCAGATAAGATCTTTTCTCTTCTCATATAAGCTATCTGGTTTAGTCTGGGGTTGGGTCTGTTCTTTACCTTCACCTTCTCTTCTAGCATTTATTTGTGATCTTTTTGGTTATCTTAGCTAATTTATTGGGGGAATATATGCCATTGCATACATTTTCTTTATAGGCCGTGAATTTAGTGATTTTATGGTTTTGTTTCCAAAGTTGATCCCATTATTCTGGTTTAATTTCTCTTTGTATACTTGATTCCCACCTTAAAATATTCATTTTTATTTGAACTTTCTCTGATTTTTTTCATAGTTAAATAAGTATATAATTTCCTAATTGGTTTAATATCGTTTGTTAACCATATTTTGTCTAATTCTGTTTTTCCTCTGTGTATGCCTGGCTTTTTGTTATCTTGTGTATATTTGGAACTGATTTGTAAATATTCCCACCACATAAGATTTATGCCTTGCATTCTAAGATCCTTTTAGACTTTAAGTTTCCAGTGCCGTCTATAATTTCTTTATATGTATAGTTCTTGTTTGGGTCTATTAGGTTTGGATGTACAAAAGCTTCTGTTGTGGCTATCCAGATGGGTATTTTGTAATATGTCATCTCTTTTGTTTTTTCCATATGTGGAGGAGTGCTGCCCTTATACAGTGGTTTTTGAAATATGAGTGGTTTTTACTTTCCCCATAAGCTAAAAAGGCATGCCACCCCACTTGTAAGTTGTATCCTTCTTGTTTTAGAAGTCTGGTGTTCCTTAGTGTGGCCCATTCTTTAATCTATGTAAGGGCTGCTGCTTGGTAACATTTTTCCCAATCTGGGCGTCCAAATACACCATTCATTTTATTTTCCTGTAGTCTCCCTAAATTAATTCTGTCTTTTTCTTTGCCATATAAAACATAGAACTATTTTATTTTTAAAAAAATTAATTCCATTTTAAGTTTTATTGGTATGGTCTGGAAGAGAAATATTATTTTGGGTAGTATATTCATTTTTATTGCTGCAATTCTCCCCAGTAAAGATAGATTAAGTCTGTCCCGTTTTTCCAAATCAGTTGTAATTTGATTTACTAGTTTATCATAATTGTCTTTCTTAATGGTGGAACATTTGGCTGTCAGGTTTATTCCTAAATATTTATTTTTTTCCACTATTGTAGGTTGGTATTTTCCTGTAATGGTCTTTTTTCTTTATTTGTCATGTTTTTGATTATGATTTTTGTTTTTTCTCTATTTTTAGTCCTGCGACTGACCCATATTGTTCAATTTTAGTGATTAGCTTCGATATTATGACTTGTGGGTCTTCAATTGTAAAGGCTAGGTCGTCTGCATATGCTTGTATTCTTCCCCTTTTACTTTTAATCCTTTAATTTGATTATCCTTCCTAATTTCATTATTTAGTATTTCCAGGATTAAAATTAATAATAAGGGTGATAGTGGGCACCCCTGTCTTGTACCTTTCTCTATCTTTATTTTTTTTTATAGCTCTACGTTTAATATTATTTTAGCGTCTTGTTTCTGGTATATAGTTTTATGGCTTTAATAAAATTGTCACCCAAAACTAATGTTTCTAACAAGTTTGACATAAAGTCCCACGATACATTATCAAACACTTTTTGTGTATCTAGAAAAATGCACAAAAATCTTCTTTCCTGGTTATATCTCATAGTGTTCTAAGGTGTTCAGTATCATTCTTACATTATTTTTCAGTTGCCTTCCCAGGATAAAACCATTCTGATCCTCATGAATGTATTCTTTTACCCATTCCTTCATTCGGGAGGCCAGGATTGAAGCAAAGATCCTGTAGTCCGTGTTGAGTAGAGAAATTGGTCTATAGTTTTTAATTGACTCTGGGTTGTGTTTCCAGTTCTTTGGCTTTTTCTTTCCTTTTTCTTTCAGCTTAGCAGCTGTATAGCTTTTAACCAGCCCTCTATAGACCGCTTTCGATGCATTCCAGATGGTTTGTATTGGGATGTCTCCTGTCCAATTCTCCTTGAAGTAAAGTCGCATTTGGATCTCCATCTTCTCCCTAAAGTCTGTCTCTCTTAGAATTGATCTGTCCATCTTTTTTCTGTCGGGGTATTGTTCCATATCAAACTTATGAGATTGTGGTCAGCCCAGGTAGCTGGTTCTGTTTCTGCTATTTTTATGTTTATTCCTATTTGGGGTGAGATCCAGACCATGTCTATTCTTGACCAGGAGTAATGACAATCTGAGTAAAAGGTATATTGTTGTTGGTTTTTTGAAGAGTTCCTGGTTCTCCATATGTCTATCAGATTCAGATCTTCAACCATTATTTTTTAATAATCCTGGTCCTTTTTTCCTTCCCTTTTTTCCTTTTGTACACAATAGAAGTCTAATTTATCATCTATAATTATGTTGTAGTCACCTATTATGCATATATATTGGTATTGTAATTCTGTTAATTTGTTGTACAAGTTCTTAAAGAATTTTTCCTGGTTTGTGTTGGGACCATGCAGTATATCGTTGGTAGAAGAATTTTTTTTGGATGTGTCTGGATCTCGAGCATCAGTACTCTGCCCTTCTCATCATTGTAAACTCATTTGGATTTGATATTTTTTTAAATGTATATAGCTATGCCTCTTTTTTAGTGTTTTTTTCTGCAGTATAGTATAACGTTCCCAGTTTTGGTTGTTCAAATAGTTTATAATGTTCACTGAGGATATAAATTTCCTGTAGACATATTATATTATAAGGTGTTTTTTGTAGTTTCTTGAAGATTTTATTCCTTTTCACTGGTTGGTTAAGTCCATTGACGTTTATTGAGAGAATTGCCGGATTTCTATCCATCAGGTTTCCCATGTTTTGCTGTTGCTGCTCTGGTCATTCTTTGTTCCCCTTCTATTTCAATTTCACTCAATTTTTGTCATATCTCTTTCCTCTAATCTCCCCTTTCTTTCTTATGCTTTTCGTCTCTCTGTCTTTCTTTCATCATGTTCTGGTTGAGGAAATAGGTTCATTGTTTCTACTAGACAAGAGAAGGAAATGGCTGTGAACCCTCAATCAATCAATAAAGTGTTCAGGAGTCTTTTTTAAAATGAATGCATCATGAAAAGGAAAGACCTCTTAAAATGAATGCATTGAGAGAAAAGATGGTTCTGGTAATCTTTTCTCTATGTCAGCATAAAAAACAATTGCAGTCTTTTGTTGTTGTTGTTTTTGTTGTTGTTAGAGAAAGGTTTCATAGTTTGTTTAATGTATTACAAATTCTGACAAGTTACTGGGGAATCAAAACCTAGTCAAGTCCATTAGTTGGGGCATGGAAAAAAGTCCTCCCTTCGTAGTCAAATGGCTTGCCCATCTAGCTCAGGGGTCCCCAACCCCCAGTCCATGGACCATCACCAGTCCACAGCATCCGGGCCTCACAATCAAGCCATGCCCCATTCACAGTATGCAGACAGTATGCGAAAGCACACTCTGTTCGGTCCACAGAAAAACCTTTCTCCATGGAGCTGGTCGCTGGTGCCCAAAAGGTTGGGGGCCACTGATCTAGCTCAAGGATAAGTTTTCTTACCTCCTATCTGATTCTTTGAATTGGACCTTCTAAAAGAAGACATATTCTATACCATGTCATGTAGAAGTTCAATATAGTAGCCAGGCATCATTAGCTGTGTCAGTGTTTTATTACTTTTCTGCAGGTGATAAAAATGGTAGAGCAAAAGAGGAAAAGAAGCTTTGAAAATACCCTGGAGTCTCATCAGTTTGATTGAAGAGCCAAGAAAAGTTATGAATCTTCTTTATTTTTATTTCATTTGTGGAATTCTATAGTTTTCTAAAAGGTACTATAAAGAAAAGGAAAAGAAAAAAAAGCAGTGACTTATGACTTTTCAATGCAGCAGTGTATATGAAAAGTTATAACCTCAACCTTTTGCTTTAACACTTCTTGTTAATTCAAATCATTTCTATAACAATCTAATCATCAAAACTTAAAATCTGAGTTCCATTTTCATCTTTTATGTCTGCAAAATACAAAAGTGGTAAAGTGGGTCCCTTTTCCATGACTGCTCTTTGGGTTTAGTTCAACTTCTCAGTTGTATTTTCTTGATGAAATCAGGGTATTCTTAACATGTTTAAGAAAGAGAATGGATACTTGAAAATAAAGATTTAATTCAGTATCAGAAGTGTTTCCATGTTTGTTTGTTGGATTCTAAGGCACTTTACTTTAAAGCAAAACAATTTAAGAAAGCAAATACTTTTCAATGAGCTCAGGCTTTGAGAGAAACACACAATGTGTGTATTTTAAGGTAAGCGTGAAAGAAATCACTCCAGCTTCATTCTAATTAATCTACTTTGATATCATTTTTTTAAGATCTGAGATTGCCCACTTGGAAAATTTTATTGGAAAGTTAAACATGTTTAGCAAGTGAATATTGTTCCATTCAGTTTAAAAAACTGTTTTAGTCTTAGTATTACTCCTTGGCATTTAAAGATAAAACAAAAGGGAAGTATAGAGGGTCACATACATAGATACTTGAAAGTCTAATCCTAAATAAAGCTGTGTAGTTCTGCTTTTAAAAAGAGAGACTGTCCATTCCAGTGACTTATTTCTTTAAAAAAAATAAATGAAGCTGTAAAAAGGATTAACCTTCATTTTGAACCTCTTTTCTCTTTACTTGAGGGAGAAAAAGCTTTAGAAAACAGGTGTTGTTCCCAGCTGTGCTTGTAATAAAGTTATAGTGTTTTTTTCTTCCTCAAAATTTAAGAAATAAAGGAAATTGACATTTTTGATAGCACAAATTCCCAAATCACTATGATTTTATATAAAGTTCTCTTCTTTTCATCAGGACAAAGTGATCATACTCAGAGGTTAGCCTACATTTAGTTCAGTGGATGTTACTCCCAGAGTAATGTAGGTAAATTGTAACCTAAACTAGTGTAGAATGCAACCGTGCGGGGGGTTATGGGGGTTAGTGGCAGGACCCATGTTGCCCCCCTCCTGCATGAGCTGCATTGGCTGCCGGTGGGCTTCCAGGTGCGCTTCAAGATGCTTGTTATGACTTTTAAAGCGTTCCATGGCTTAGGACCCAGTTATTTACAGGACCGCATTCTGCCAGCAAATACCTTCCACCGACTGGTTCGCTCCTACAGAGAGGGCTTCCTCAGGGTGTCGTTGGCCAGACAATGCCGGCTGGCGACCCCCAGGGGGAGAGCCTTCTCTGTGGCAGCTCCCACCCTCTGGAACGATCTCCCCTCGGAGATTCATATTATTTCGGACCTCCGTGTCTTCCGCCGTGCTATAAAAACATTCCTGTTCATTCAGGCTGGCCTCTTGCAACCTTCTAACAAACAAAGCCAAGGAAGAAGGCAGATTCACTTAACAACTGTGTACACTAACCTAACTGTGATGACTTACTTAACAGCTTTGGCAAGAAAAGTTATATAAAATGAGGCAAAACTCACTTAACCGCTATCTTGCCTTAGCAATAGGAATTTTGGGTTCAACTCTGGTCGAAATTTGAAGACTATATGGACTGTCATGGAAAATATGACATGGAAAATACGATAATCCAGCTTTTAAATGAAATATCTTTACTACAAACACAGCTTGGAATCCTGCTTTTAGAGATACAAGACCAATTTTGTGGTAGCATGCATTAGAAAGAAAACCACAACTTAAGACATGGGAGACTCCTCTTCAAGTCTACCCTCAGCCAGGAAAACTTGATAAGTGGTTTTATGACAATCATTCTGCCTTAGCCCACCCTCCTCCCTCAAGAGAGTGACTGCTATTGTCATGATTAAAAATTACAGAGGCATGTCTTATTTATGACAATATGAGCTGTTGGGGGTAAAAACAAGGCAGATATTGAACAAGTAAATCATATCAGTTTAATAGCAAGCTAATTCTTTTACATTCTCCCACTATTCTCATGACCAATATTGAGCTCCAACGCCATTAACCTTGGTCGCGTTGGATGGAGCTGCTAAGAATCGCAATCTCAATGGATAGTAGCAAAACTACTCAGGGAACTCTAGAAAACCGAATTCCACAAAGCAAGACTACAGAAAATATTTTATTTCTACAACCTGCAAAGTAAATATTTTAACAGCACATTAATATTTATTGGGTTACTATACAGAATACAAAGTTAACCCACAAGTCAGGTTTAACTCTTAGTGAGTCCAAGTAGCTTTTTTTGATGGTATTATGAAACTGGCATTGTCTCTATTTTATTTTCAGAGCTATTTTTTCTACTTTCCAATCTAGCCTAGACCTTTAACACTCCAGATGACCTAAGCAAGATTAATCAAACTTGCACATGTTTGCAAATAAATCACCCCAATTTCTCTAATTCTGCACCACCTTATAGAATGGGGGCCATTTTGAGACTTCTTTTAATATTTAGATTGAGTTGTTACTAATAAACAATCTCATTTGGGGAACAGGGAAATAACAGGGATTATTCCAAAAAGATTTAGCAAATTGGCAAAAAAAAAAACCTTGGGGAAGACAGTTCACCTCTGATGTTTTGTCTGAACAGACCAAGAACAATACAATCATGGACACAAAATTCCAACCTCAGGTATAGTGGATGGGTCATATTCTACACTGGAGATAAATAGGCAAGAGAGTGATATACGAGGGCAATTTGGAAAAAAAACTGTTTGGCTATCAATGAAAGATACTCATAGATACAGAACTTTTATTATAGACATTAGAAAACTACATTACATTACTGAAGCCACCTTGTAAAGATGTTTTTATTTACCCAAGCCGGGCTGTCCTGAACCCCTCTTTTATAGGGTAATTTGGTTTTAAATTTTAAATTTTATTCAGCCGATGTTTAATTCTTTTAAGGGTCTTTTAGTATTATATTAATATTGTATTTTATTTTGGCTATACACTGCCCTGAGTCCTTTGGGAGAAGGGCGGTATAAATATTGGAAAAATAAAATAAATAAAATAAAAATAAAATGGATCTGGTATTTTAGAAACAAATTCTTCTTGTAAATTTAAAAGATGTAATGTCTGGTTTTTTATAATATTTTGCACAAATATCAAAAGTTCATCAGAGCTTTTTAGAAAAAGAATCAGCTAAGGCAGTGATGGTGAACCTTTTAGAGACTGAGTGCCCAAACTGCAACCCAAAAGCCACTTATTTATCATGAAGTGCCAACACGGCAACATGGCAATCAACGATGCCCCCAAACATCTCCCGCACCCATCGGCACCTTCCCATCTGTGGTCTGCTCTTGCTTGGACCTTCTGACAGCCTCTCCCAGGTTCTGTGGCCTGCTGTGAGATATACTTCCCTCCAACCTGGCTCCTCTCCTCTCTCACTTTTGCCACAGACTCCGCACTGCATTTGAGCCACTCACGTTACCCGAGATAGGGGAGGGAGGAAGCGATCCCATTGGGCTGCTGGGCAGAGGGGCGGGTGATGTCAGAAATGTCCTCAGGTATGCGTGGAGAGGGGGAGGGATCCCCCGTGTCCCTCTGGATTTCTAGTAAAGAACTCTGTCTTGGGACGATGACACAGAGAGGACTCTGAGTGCTGCCTCTGGCACCCATGTCATAGGTTCGCCATCACTGAGCTAAGGCTAAAGTCTTTTTTTCCCTTGGATATCAGCCCCTTCTTTTCTCTGTAATCAGGTCTTGTTGGCTCAAAGCAGAGAGGGAGCAAGGAGGCAGTGAAAAAGACAGGGAAGATATTTTCTGGCATTTGATTCAAAATGTTTTCGCAAGTTAAAAGACTACAAATCCAATGTCAGTGCATGGTTCCATATGGAAGGCAAAAGTTAATAAAAACAGTCAAATAGAGAAGGAAAACAGAAAAGAAAACAGAAAGCATCCAGCAAAGGTTGAAATAAATCAGCATTCAACCAGTCAATTAACCCTTAAATATAAGAAGCAAAAGCAAATAAGTGAAAGTTAAAAGCTCCGACTTGCTTACGAAGACCATCGTCGGTGAAACAGGTCCTGACTTCAGCTACTCCCTCACAAGGAGTTGCAATCTTCAAGATTCCCTCTTCTGGGTGGGTCCACAATTGTCCAAGAGTCATCTCAGGTCTTTTCTAAATGTCCCTGCCTCCCGTCAAATCCCAGCTCTGGCAGCATTACACAGCAGATCGTGGGTGAGAGAAAGAAGGAAAGCTCTCACCCTACAGCAGCCATTGAGGTGAGATTATATGCATTTCATGGCAGACTTGAACATCAACCATTTGGGTGTGGGCTCTATTAAGCCACACCTTGGCACACCCTGGCACACTATTCAGCAGTGGAATAGACGCTATGAACTATTGTTCATAGAGTCCCAGCATCAATGTTACCATTTTGTAGAGAATCGAGTCCGCTATGCATTTCTTCTGGTGTAAATGGGAATGAGTATAAATATGTGATGGAAGATATTGTATTACTGAGATTATAGAAAATATTAAAAGGATATTCTAAATTATAATATTTTTGGTTTGTAATTCTTAAAAGTTTAGCTCAAAGGAAAAAAAAGAGATCTAATTTAAAATGTTATACCAATATACCTATGCTTACACTCACATCTATATCTGTATCTATGTCTATAAAGTATAATCTATAATCTATATCTACATCTCTATTGTTTCAGTCTTGCAGATATTAATCAGGATGGGAGGGAGGACTGGATCCACTACCTAAGTATATTTCTTTCACAATCCTCTCTACCAAAAAATATCTCTTCCCTCATAAAACATCACTCTAAAAGTAGTCAGAAATTGATTACTGTCTATAGGTAGTCACTCACTTACAAAAGTAATGGAACCTGCCCATTACTGTCAGAAGTCAAGGTCTATGCTAAATGAACTGGCCGCGTGCCATCTCTCTTGGTCATCAGGCCTGTCATCAAGATAGGCCCCTGATGTTAATGGGCCAAACCTAATATATGATGGGATATGATATGATATGATATGATATGGTATGGTATGGTATGGTATGGTATGGTATGGTATGGTATAGTACAGTACAGTACAGTACAGTACAGTACAGTATAGTATCAGGACCGTATTGATTGGAAATATGCAGAAGAGGCCTTCATTCCTGCAGTGAATAGACACTGGCTAAAATGATAATATAATAGACCATAATATAATATATAAATATAATATGAATGAATTACCTCAACCCACCCTCTGGAATGACCTCCTCCCTGAGATTTCAACTATCCCCGACCTCCGTGCTTTTCGTCGTGCAGTAAAAATACATCTTTTTAGGCAGGCTGGTTTGACCTAGTCACACCTCCCCCCTGTTAAACTTTTAATATCTCGAATTTTAAATTTTAATTTGGTTTTAAATTGGTTTTAATATTGTTTTTTTTCTAAACTTTCAGCCATCTTAAATATTTTGTTTTAATTGCTTTTAAATTTTGTATATTTAATTGTACATTCGTTTGTTTTTACCGGCTGTACACCGTCCTAAGTCCCTTTGGGGAGAAGGGCGGTATAGAAATTTAATAAATAATAATAATAATAACTTTTCTACAACTTCCTTCATATCAGAGTGAGGATGATGGAAACTGTAATGCTACCTAGTCAATAAAAAGATGGGTGAGATAAAGATTTAAGAAATAACAACAATAGGCACCACGTTGCAGAAGCCTTTGCCCCTAAGGACGTCCCTGAGAGTTGTGCGGGGAGAAGGGGGGGGGGAAAGGTGCGAGTAACCATGGGAACGGATAACGATTTTTTTAAAAAAAATAATAAGGAAAAACCCGCCTCCCAGGGCCATTTCAACCAATGTTTATCGTCCGTGTGATGCCAAGATAGGGCGATGTCATGACATTGCAAAACACGCCCCCCTCTCTCTCTCTCTTTTTCTTTAAGGGCTGGCTTCCTCTTGGCGCCTGCGCAGTCCTCCTGCTGGCGTCACCCCCTCTCCCGGCGGTTGGAGCCAAGCGGGTGAGCGACGGGCGCTCGCGATCAGCCGGGGCTCGCCCCCTTTCCTCGTCCCCTCCAATCCTCGCGAGGCAGTGGGCTCTCCGTTCCCCTTTCCCGATTGGGCGGCGGGCGGCGGCGGGCGGAGCCGGCATTGCCTCAGCGGCGCGGGCTGAGCTGGTGTCGTGGCGGCGTCGCCTCCCTGGGCCCCGCTGGAGGAGCTTCCTGACGTCTTCCCCGCCGGCCGAAGGGCCGCAGCCTCCTCCGCGCGTCGGGCCGGCTCCGTGGCGGGAAAGGACTCCCTCTCCTCGGGCGCCTGAGGGGAACGCCTGAGGCGGCGCTGCCCTCCCTCCTCCTCCTCCTCTTCCTTCCCCGGAGAGGCAGCCGGGTAGACCCGGCGGCGGCGGCTCCTTTTTTTCTCCTTCCTCCGGAGGCGGCGGCGGCGGAGGCGGCGCCTTCCTCATCCACCCCCTCATCATGTCGGCGGGCGGGGACTTCGGCAACCCGCTGCGGAAATTCAAGCTGGTCTTCCTCGGCGAGCAAAGCGGTGAGTGGCGGGGCGCCCGGGCCTGGCGGGCCCTGCCCTACTCGAGCGCCTCAGCCCGGCGACTACAACTCCCGTGAGCCCCGGGGCGGGGGCTATAGAGCGCGGGGGCTGCCCCGGGTCCGCCCCCCCCGTTTGAACTCCCATCCAACTCGGGCAGGAGACCTCGGTCTTTCTGTCACCGCCATCATCATCATCATCATCATCATCACTTTATCATCTCATCATTTTCATTATCGATCTTCATGAATCTTCACCATTGTGTTCATTATCATCTTCATTATTAGCAATCCTCCTCCTCCTCTTCATCTTTATCTTTATTATCATCTCATCTTCATTACAAATCTTCATTATTTTATCATTTTCATCATCACCTTAATTATCTTCCTCATCATCATCCTCTTCATCGTTTTCATTATCAATCTTAATTATCTTCATCATCTTCATTATCTTCATTATCATCTCATCTTCATTACCAATCTTCATTCTCTGATCATCTTCATTATCACCTTCATTATCTTCATCCTCTTCTTCATTATCCTCTTTATAATCTTCTCATCTTCATTATCAATCTTCATTATCTTATCTTCATCATTATCAACTTCTTTCTATCTATCATCTATCCATCTCTATGTATCTATTATCTTTCTATCATCTATATCTATCTTAATTATCATCATCTTTATCATCCTCTTCATTATTTCCATCATTATCATCCTCTTCATCTACTTCTCCTCTTCCTCCTTGTTGTTGTGCTCTTGCGCTCCCGATTCCTCCTCCACCTGACAAACCAGGGAAGGGGAAAGAAAGGCAGATCCCGGGTGGGGCCAAAAGGAGTCTTGGTTATTTTTATTATTAATTACCTCCATTGGGGTGAATGATCAATAGGGGGAGGGGGAGGAAGGGTCCTGATCTTCTCTGCCTCTTCCCCCTCCAATCCTAAAGAAATCCTCCCCTTTTCTCCCCTCTGTATTAAGCCCCCTCTGCTTTCACTGGATCCCTTCTAAAAGCCAGGAGAAGTCACCTGAAAAACGTGATTCATTCATATTTGTATATATTTGTATTAAAAGGCTCACAATGACTGCTGGACAACCTGGCATTCCCTGCTGCTGGCCCATATTTCTGTGAAAGGGGGGGAAAACAGCAACCCTGATTTTAATCCAGATCAGGATGTCAGGTCCCTCTCAATGCATGTGTTTATTTTCAATTCTGAGGCTTAGCTTGTATTTATACTGCATAATAAGCTAAAACATGGCTGTTGGCAAAGTGTGTTTTGTGAATCCTGCTTAGAATGCTAATACACATCTAGTTGGCTGGGTCAATTCAGTAAACTATGCTGAAGGGATGAGATTTCTGTATTGTGTTGTGTCTTTGGTTTTCTCAGGAGCATGGGGGGGGCATCAAACTGGAAGCTAATACAGAAGGTGAAAAGAAACACTGTCATTTTCTTTGGCTGCTTCTCCCTGTCATAGTTCAGTTGCTATTTTGAAAATTGTGAGTTTCAGAAATTCTAGCTATTTCTGACTTTGGGAGGAATTTTATTATTTCCTAGATCTGGGAAGTACTACATTTCTCTAATATATATTTTTTAAAAAATATGTTGACTAAGTTCCATAGAGACTTGGTTTTCTCAGTTAATTGCATTTTAATATTTTCTGTAATTTCTTTTGCAGGGAATAGATAAATTCTCGCTCAAACTCTCAAATCTCTTGCTGAATTTAGTCTGGAATAATTTAGTAGTTCCAGATGCATCATAAGAATTTAGTTTGGACCCCCCACCATAGGAAAAATGGAAGTATTCTTTAAGGATAAATATGTACTCAACCTGTCAGTTCTATGTTGAGATTTTCAATTTGATTAAAGAATAAGAAGGAACAAATCATTAACATGTAATGAATATTATTTTTGTATTTTGGGGGGCTTTTTGTGCTTGATAGTGTTGATGGGATTGAAAACTGGAAAAGGAGAGCTTTTATATTTTTTTGAAAGAATTATGATCACTAAATTTGTTAAGGGCTGGTCCTTTTAAATATTTTGATAAGCGTAATTTACTGTTTCTCTGTTTTGGTTCAGTTTTTTCAGTGGAAGAGTGATAGGCTCCATTAAGAAAGAAAAAATAGATTTTTTCAACCATGACTGTAATTGCCTTTGTGACAAGTCTGCTTGAATGTAATTGCCATCACTCTTCAAAAATGAACATTTCTATGAATTTCATGTTTCTAAAAATGATCAAAGAAAATTATACATAACTACAAAGTAAAACAATATTGCTGATTCATACTCGGTTTCTGTGGTTTTATTGGTCATGGAGTGAGATGAAAAGTTGACAGTTTGGCTTAAAGACAGGCATTGAGTCTTAGAAACAAAAACTTCTAGTTGCAAGGGGGAAGATGGCCGCCGGGAAGCAGCCTGTGTAACGTCGGGGCCTGGAGAGATGGGACTCCGTCGATCCGGGGTGTGGGGACGGGTCTGCGCCCGGTCCCCCTGACAGGGGAAGCTGTCTCAAACTCAGGGAGGGCTTTACCCTTCCAAAAACATCAGCACGCGGGTGAACTATAAGGGGCCGGTTTCCTGCTGGCGAGGCCTGGAGGCCCGGAGGACAGAGAAGATGGCGGAGGGG
>JANHFO010003907.1:24418-37715 GCA_032468095.1 Pareas carinatus
GGCTTGAACTATCTCGCTTTGCATGTAATGAGTCTATCTCATAAATTAGTTTCACCTTTTAAGGTGCATTACTGAAATAAATGAACTTTTGCACGATATTCTGATTTTTCGAGTTTCACCTGTATGTATATGCTGTATTATTGATAAATGCAATATTAACTGTTTAAAAAAAAATCTAGTACTATACCTAACTTTCAGTTTTATTCTCTCCACTCTTTTCAAAATGCCTAGTTTAAAAGTTTTTATTTTGGCTAACTCCCTTCTACCTTGTGAGACAACTTGCATTTTCAGCTGCAACCCTCACCTTCTGGAACAGCATCCCACCCAGAGATAAGGATGGCCTCTCTCCTAGAGTTCCAGAAAGCTTTGTAAACCTGGCTTTAGTCCCAGGTCTGGGGTTGATGCTTATTATTTAAGCCCCTGCTTTTTGTTGATGTTATTGTTTATTGGATCATTTTAGTCTGGCCTGTCTGATTTTTATATTTTTGCATGACTTTTGTGTTATTTTTATTTGCCAAATCTAGTTCAAATTTATTGCTGACTATGCAACAAATAATAATAATCATAATTCAGGACGCAAACTGTTCTCGGAACACATAGGCATGTTCTTTTAAACTGCGTTTTGAATTTCTCTGGGCATGGGTATTCTATTCAGAAGCTAAAACCTACTGCAGCAATTGAAATTATTTTTTTTCCTCTTCCATCTCACTCACTCACACACACACACACCTATTCCTGTAGGATTGTCTTTTTGAATTTTTTCATCTGAGGAATAGGAATAAAAGTGCTTTACAAAAATCAATACAGCATTTAAAGAGAATCTAAAGAAAAAATAAAATTTATTTACCCCATTTAAAGTGGAACTTGCTTTAAAAATCTCAACTCGCTGATTGGCAAATTCTGATTCCAGATTCTGATACTGGTTGATCAAATTTGTAATTAGATTATTGATTATTCCAGCACAATTTGCTTCAGAAAACACTTGTCCTTGTACCTGTAAAATAAGGGATTTTGAAACATTATTTGCATATTTTGTGAAATGATCTCATCATAGCACTATTTCCTACTAATAACCAAACTAGAGGAGGAAAGCAAGTGTGTATAGAAAAACAGATCTATATTGATTGTCAAGTGTATCCCATTAAAAGCACTAATGTTTTACATTGTTTAAGTCACAAATGTATATAATCACTTGCATTACAAATTGAAATATCTATGTAATGTTTACACAATAAAATATTCATATTTCCTTATCTACATAGTTATCCAATTTTTTAAGTGTCTAGTTTCTTTCACTTTTGTAGAGGCACAAGAGATTCAGCAGCAGTTCAAATAAACCAATTACTAAAGTATCTTTCTTAAAAAAAATAGCACTCTTCAGCATATATTAGACCAACAACAACCACCACATTCCCTAACCTCAGGTCTGTGTATGTCTTGCTTCATATATAACATAATGTGGTGATGAGCTACTTATAAAAGTTACTGAACTCTTCAATGGAACTATATGACAATGGGACAGCATTTGGATATGAAAATACCTGAAGCTCTGACCAAGACATAACCATTTTTCATACCTTGAGAAGAAAATGAGTTAAGAAAGTGTAAACAATGTTGTTGTTAAGAAATGTCCTCTCATCCATTAGGATGCATTTAATATACTCAGCAAACACAGGATCTTCACACAGGAGCTTGATGCAATTCTTTGACATGGAAGACTAAAAGAGAAAGGAGACCAGAGCTTCAGAATTAGTATTTCATCTGAATCACTGTGGATATATGATTTCCTTACACAGAGATGTTAAACATAAGAACTGAAATTGTCAGAATTTTCTAAGAGAGTAACTATAGAACCAGTCTGTAACAATCCCTCAGTATCTTTCAGCCTGTCCTTTATTAGTAAAATAATAAATTGATTAAAATCAACCTCTACTGTGCTACTCACAATAAGCTTCTACCTTTGAACTTATCGGAATCTCAGCAACTTTTAGAGAAAAGTCTATCTGCTTTGTAGGACAAAGTCTGAATGAAAATGCCATGAATTGAAGTTAGAACTTTCTCCATTCTCCATTTGTCACTAAATGATGATCAAACACACACTTTTACTTTTCAAATAAAAACATTCCTTTCAGAGAAAAATTAATATTACCTGACTTTGACAAAGTTCAGTCCAAAGTTTGGGAAACAAAGCTAGATGAAGAGGTAAGCCTTCATAAGCAACAAGAACACCTACATTTTAAAAATAGAAATGCAATTATTTTCTTAAGATTATAAAGGTATAGATATGCTAGAAATACAGTTGCTTCACTTTTAACAGTTTTAAAAAACTAGGTACATGAGCAATACAAACTGCCATGGGAATTGTTAGTTAAATAAATAAATAATTGATTTAAAAAGGCACAAACTACAGCTTAATTGTAAAATAAAACAAATCTATACTCACTACCCAAATGACCTTGTTCTAATTTTCAATCAAAAATCATGTTGTTTAATATAATTTGAATATAAAAATCCTGCATGTATTTATACAAATTCACTATGCTTATCATGTTTTACTCTTAGACAAACGGATAAATAATTACCCTGTCTTTCTTTTTTATTCTATACTTGGGTAGCAATGTAACACAATTTAAATAAAATTCTTCATCCTTGAATTTACATGTAGGTTTCTTCTAAAAAAATAGATATTAATTCATTTAATCCCAACTTGCTATTTTTAACAAATCAGTTGGAAACTAAATAAAGCAGCTCTTCGTGTAATTTTTATAAAAGTGAAAATATTCATATCATCTACTTACCTATAATGAATTTAAAAACTAAATGCTTACTATGCACGATGGTGCAATTTACTCTTCCGCATACATAAGGTGCTAAGCACTGGCTGATGCCCCAAGAACAGGTTTTGTCAACCAGTGTGCTTATTAACTCAAAAAGGAATCTTTTAGGCATGGTACAAATTCATACTTACTCATTTTCACTAAAGTTTCTGTGAATTTCTCACAGTTGATGGCAACTCGGCATAATAGATGGATGAACTGGTGGTATGAAAAAAAGTAATCTAGTAGCATACGGTCATAAACCTCATCTTTACCCTGAAGATTTAAGGAAAGTTCTCTTTACAAAATAAAAACATGAAAATATCTAAATGTGAAAAATATGAACACTTTTCAAAGGACTATGACAAACTCTTGCTAAGAAGCCTATAGAACTTAGTCCAGAAATTATTTGCTACAGAACCTGGAAACTTTAGGAATTATTCAAACATACACAAATGTGTAGGAACCTAAGATGTTAAAAAGAATGCACTTTTTCCTTGTTTGCCACTTTCCCATTCTCAATTAAAGACCGAACATATCTGAGATCCAAAGTATTTGTAAGGATTTTTTGCGATCAAAGATGTAATAGATAGAATTATTTTTCTTCTTTCTCCGTTATGAAAACTACTATGATATAGCTGCCATTGGAATTTTGTTACATGTGTGATAAATAAGATCAATGAATGATAAATTAAACCAAAGTACATTCAAAAGTGCAGCTCTCTTCAACAACCACATCACAAATATTCTTAAGATTCATCAATCAATTGACTGTAGGTGTTACTTTATGTAACATCAAATATTACATAAAGGAAACATTTACTTTTCTGATAGCTATTTTAATAGAATTTTAAATTCAAGATCCTTATTTATTGTTTTAATGTTTTGTAATGCTTTTTAATTAAATATTTGTAGGTCGCCTAGTCGCTTCATCAACATGGATAGCATATAAGTTTGGTAAATAAATAGAAAAGATACCTTGTTAGCTTCTACCATTGTAGGCAAAAGGCACATATTAAGTTCAGGGCGAGGTGGGCGGATATTACTTTTGCCTCCTATCAACTTAAGATTTTCACGACATGGGAAATAAGGACCAAGAGACACTGTAGTAGAAACAACAAAGGAGAGGCATTTACCAAATGTGTACATTTCACCTTTACAAGGAGTAGCTCTCCTGATTCTCTGCAAAAAAGAAAGATAATTTTAATCATAACATTTTTTAAAATTGCTCTTTAGGTAGATAAAGGAATAGAAAATGAAGACAGGAATAAATAGTAAAGTTAAAGTTAAAAAAGCAAATAAGTATATAGTTTATCTATTGGTTTTTTTGCTCACAAACCACTGAGTCCTTCGGGAGAAGGGCGGCATGCAAATCTAAGTAAGTAAGTAAGTAAGTAAGTAAGTAAGTAAGTAAGTAAGTAAGTAAGTAAGTAAGTAAGTAAGTAGGTAAGTAAGTAAGTAAATAAATAAATAAATGAATAAATAAATAACCACTGTTATTTCATTTAAAGTAATATAACATCAAATACATAAATAAATACAAAACAATTAATTTCATGGCTCAGTGGAGCCATCTTCATCATTTCTTCTCAGGACATCTCAGGATGTCGGAAATCACAATCATGTGATAATGAAGATGCTGTGACAGTTGCAATCCTGAGGACTGCTTGCAACTTGTTCATTTGTTCAACACTATTGTAGGTTTGAATGATCGCTGAATGAGGACCATCTGTAACTGGCTTCAATTTTCTTTCTTTGTGCAATTTAGTGCTGGTTATCTACTTTAAAAGCCCTGAATGGCACAGGGCCAGATTATTTGTGAGACCACCTCTTCTGAGGTATTTGCCAATTCACCAGTTAGATAACGTGGGCATGCTCCAGATCCCCAAACTTAAATATTGCTATCTAACAGAACCTAGGCAGTAGTGCTCCCTGCCCGTTGGAACACTCTTTCCCTGAACTTCAGCAAGTCCTTCTCCATCTAGCCTTCTGAAATGTACTGAAGACCTGGCTTTTTCACAAGCATTGCAGAAGCATGAGGCCAGTGAAGTTGTTTGTTGATATGTGGCTTGGTTGGGGGGTGAGCTGGGAGTTTAATGATTTTTTTTACTGCTTTTATTGTTTGAAAGCTGTTCATGGTGTTAATAAATAAGATGGGAGGTTATATAAATCTTATAAATAGACAAAACAGACAAAAAGCAATACTTTTCAGCCTCAATGGTGGCAAAAAAGACTTGCCTTTCTGTTTAAGTAGGGATACATAATTTTAGAAATCTCAATTTGTAACACAATAATGACTACTATTAGAACAAATTACTATTATTGGAGCTTGTCATTGAATCTCAGATGTTTAGGAAAAAAGAAAAGATGACAACCTGTGTCCCTCTCTTTCTCTACTTATTTAGATAGAATTTTGGTTTTGGCATCAAGAAGCAATGCCTTGACAATATGAAGTTCACTCTAGGCTACCTAAATTATATATTTCTAATTAAGTACTTTTCAAGAGCAGTCTAAGAGTAATATGTTTAAAATATCTGTCAATAATCTGTCAATAATCAGGTTAATTAGATTGGTCATATTTTTTTTGGTTAATTGAATTTCTCATCTCAACTACTCCCAAACTACTTCCTGCCTCAAAGTAAATCTGTAATGTTCAAACAATTTCGTTATATTGAAAATTAGTATTTCTATGTACAAGTATACATAACCTTGTCATCTGAATATACATACTTGGTATGTTGCTATGATGGTATGTGCAATGGTTGTGCTGGAGAAAAGGAACTAAAGTGTGCAGAAAATCATGCGGGCTTAACAGCACCAGTTCCTTGAGGACATCTGCAAAAAAACCACATTCATTCATATGTAACTATTTATTATGTAGTGTTCATGACAGTAAGATTATTCTGTTAAAAAGTAATCTGTATTCTTTAGAAATTTTGCAAACATGTTTGTATAAATTCAAAGTAGGAAAAACATAAACACGATCAGACCAGTAATTATTTGCTATAATTTAGACATGATATTCAAATCTGGTTCATGATTTAAGTATGTTATAGCAATTTACAAAAAGTAAAAAATTGCAACCAATATAGCATTCTATGTCTTGTTTCCTTTACTGTATAATCAGTCTAGAAATTTTAAGTTTTATTCATTCCATCTTGTATTGAATCAGAGGTTGCTAAGGAGGATTCCTGGCTAATTTTCTCAAATGGTTAGTTGTAATGAGAATAAGCAGGCCTTAGCAGCTCCAAATGAACCTTTGAAAGTCAACTCAGAAACCATTTCATGATTAATCAGAGCATCTGGTTCAGCAACCACATCTGCCTTCTGCAATCAATCAATCAATCAATCAATCAATCAATCAATCAATCCAGTTAAGCCTTATTCTTTAACTCTACTGACCACAATTACATCAAAAATGGGGAGTGTCTACTTTACTTTGTCTTTAATGTGACTGATTATTAAACTGAGATAAAAGAAAGCGCATTAGGTTTAATATACTTTACCTATACAAGCATTTCTAAGTTCTGGAGGACTGTAGGAATTTAGCAAAGTTAAAAGTTTATGGGCAAATTCTATCCGCTCCTGCCATTGGATCAGTGCTTGTTTCACATCTGAAAATATACAAATTAATATAGTTTATCGCTCTGCCCTATAAACAGCTGATTGATAGTGGCAATTATACTTTGGTTCTCATCTATTTTATTTTTTAAAATAAAAACTTATATTTAATAAATAATATCCAAACCTTTTCTTTGCAGATATGGCCGGGTGGATTTGAGGACAGAAAGAAATATGGATAGAAGTTCTACCAGATCTCCAGTTACATGGCAAGCTGTGGCTTCATGGTACATCATGTGCAGTGTATTGAAGGACTGCCAAAATATATATTTTAAATGATGCAGTATATTACTAACATATCAAGATGGCATTCCACATACAAGATATCCTAATTTATTTTATTTTGCAATACCCTCCCCCAAATGGCTAGAATAATAACAATAATACTCATACCTCAGTCATCAGGATTAAGCCTCTGTTAAATATGACAAGAAGCCGATCCTCATCAGTTTCTAATAATATTCGGAAGGCACTTGGAGCAAAACAGTAAAGAAAAATAATTATAAAGTTAAAATCTGTCATAATATGGGCACAGTGGCTGCATACTAAACAGCATGCACAACATTAAAATACTGTTTTGATTTTTCCAAATCTGATCTTGTACTATTGTTATACTTTTTTTATTCTAACTAGGAAAATATATAATGGAAGAAAGGCCATGTCCAAGAAAAAAAAATTCTGTATAGTTCAGTGAGATATCTGCAATGTTAAACTAAACTAAACATTGAAGTGGGCGACAAATAAAATGGACAATATACCGTGTTTCCCCGAAAATAAGACACTGTCTTATATTAATTTTTGCTCCCAAAAGAGCACTAGGTCTTATTTTTGGGGGGTGCCTTACTTTGGGGAAAACATGGTAGATCCCCCACCCCCAAATAACACTCCCCCTGGGTGGCTCGTTACCTGATTGTGCGGGGTGCAGAGAAATGGGGTGGGCTGAAACCTCCAGTGCTCCGTATCTGCGCATTTGCAGCCAGCTGGGAGGTTCGGAATTAGGTAGGTCTTATTTTCGGAGGATGTCTTATTTTCGGGGAAACATGGTAGTTTGGTAATGAAAGTTGCCTAGAAAACAATAAAGCTCAGCAAGCACCATGGACCTGAGAGCACTTTGAATAATTCTAGATCACATTCTGTTCTACTGATAAGCAACCAAGACTTTTCTAAGGTATCTAAAATATGTAACTGATCTACAGTATAGTTAATTAGGTATATATATTAACATATTGCAAATTAAAGCAGTGTTGATGGCTTTTTTCCACAGCCAAGTCAGAATTCTAATAACTGTTGGCAAGTTATATTGTTTGAACATGGGCATAAGAAGCTCACGCAACTTGAGTATGCATTCTAGTTTGTGGCCTCTCCTACAATATGAGAGCCAATCCTAACCGTCTGACATATTTGGACAAATGGGATTAGATATGGATACAGTTAAGTGTAGGTAGGAAAGTTGAAGGCCTCTTAGAAGCAGACTTAATCCATTTTCTACCATAACCTCTCCAAAATTTTGATAGCACAATTTAGAGTTAGCTAATTTTTTTTAAAAGAGGATGGGAATGGTTTTCTCAAAAAGACACCCATCACCATTCAGTCAGAACTGAAGGAACTTCTTGAATAAGAAGTGAAATGTTTTCAAGGAAAAAAAGCCAAGAAAGTACAGTTGACTTTTTAAAAGCACCTTTTGGACAACCATGATCTGAATGGTTGAGAATCTCCATAGACAGGCATCCCTATACTCTTATTTCTATAAAAGAAACGGGATGGGGGAGGAAACTATATAATTACCAAAAATTTCCACTTTGCTGCCAAATTTCAATGATGCAATCAGAGTAGCGGAGTATGTTTGGGAATAGCAGGCAACCAGTGGGCCTTGTCTTAACATAAGGGGTATATTTGATACGCCTAGGCCAGGGGTAGACAACCTTGGCTCTTTTATGATTTGTGGGCTTCAACTCCCAGAGCATGGCTGGCTCAGGGATTCTGGGAGTCATAAAAGAGCCAAAATTGTTTACCCCTGCCCTAGACTAACTAAATGCAGTTCAGAAGTTCAAGTAGTAGGTTCAGCTAGTTTGGTCTAATGATTAAACTACCATGCTAGAAACCAGGAGACAGTGAGTTCTAGTCTCACCTTAGCCATGAAAGCTAGCTGGGTGACTTTGGGCCAGTTACTCTCTTTCAGCCCAATTCACCTCACAGAGTTGCTGTTGTGGGGAAAATAGTAGAAAGAGGTTGCATTGGCTATGTTGACTTTAAAAATAGTAAAGGGATATAAATAAAGAAAATGAAAATAAAATAGCACCTTTATCACATTATGGCTGAGGAGATATACAGAAACCTCTTTCACAGGCTTGATTTATTCCGCAGCTTATTCTAGAATGATAACTGAGGATTATACTGACGGTGAATTGTGCAGATACAGTCCAGTACATCTAAGAAAGCTGACATAAAAGCAAGTCTGATTGCAATCTACAGTTGCTAAGAGAGAGTGAAATCACTTTGATTGCAGCAATTCTCTACTAGTGGACTGATCATGGTGCACAATATTTTAACTACAGATAAACAGGATGTATTGCTTGAATTGAAATGCAAAACTCTGTAAACATATATTGTAGGTAGAAATTGGCAAAAATGTTAAAGCATATGTCAGAGTGCTGGATGCTTCGAAGAAATACTTTCACAGTAAAAACTTCAAATTCATGGACTTAACTCTAAAAGCAGCATCTCAGATTATTTCCTTAAAGTAAGTGCTCTTGTTCATTTTTTATACTCTGCTTTAAGTACTGTAGAAAAGTAATGGTGGGAATTTATGACTGTCACAATATCACATGATCACCATTTCAGCATTTCACAATTGGTTTCTGACGAGCCGAGATGATAGAGAAGATGGCAAGAAAATCACAAGTCACAATCACGTAATGTCTTACTTAACAACCACAGATAATTTGTTGTAACCACAGCGGAAATGAGGTCATAAACCCATCACAGTAATATGATGTCTCACTTAACAACAGAGTTGGCAGTCCCAGTTGTGGTTAGTAAGTGAGGGATACCTGTATATTTTTAGCTATCTTTTTCTATGTCTTACATTGTTTCAAATAACTTTTTATATATACTTACATTCCAAGTCAGTTATTCTCCATGACAGCTCATCACATTATTTTGTTGATACTTATTATGATGATATCAACTTATCATTGCAAATGAAAATGACAGAAAAACAGAGTTGGAAGGCACTCTAGTCCAACCTCCTGCTTAGGCAGGAAACACTTTACCATTTCAGACAAATGATTGTTCAGTCTCTTCTTAAAACTTCTGGAGACAAGTTGTTCCACTGATTGATTGTTCTCACTGTCAGGAAATTTCTGCTTAGTTATAGGTTGCTTCTCTCCTTGATTAGTTTTCATCCATTGCTTCTTGTCCTGCCTTCAGGTGCTTTGGAGAACAACTTGACTCCCTCTTCTTTATAACAAACCCTGAGGTATTGGAACATTGCTATCATGTCACGCCTAGTCCTCCTTTTCAGTAAACTAGACATACATAATTCCATAAACCATTCTTTTTGTTTTAGCTTCCAATCCCCTAATCATTGTTTATTCCAAATAAAAATTCTGCATTGAATTAAAAAGAGGGAATCGCTCTTTAGTTCTTCTAAAGACACATTGAGATTTCTACTAATTCATACTTTTATTGTTGCAGAGCCCTTGGCGAAACTTCTGATGAATACACAACTATTTTTCAAGTGCACGGCATGGCCATAGGTCAAACTAGTGTTACAGGAGTTGTCACTGACAGATATGGTGAAAAGATCTATTCAATTCCACAACAGATTGAAGTAAGTATATTCATTGTTAGCTATTCATGCTTTTAGGATGACTTTTTATAATAATGATTCTCAGCCAGAAAAGCTCATCAGTCAAAATGATTTTCAAAACTGAAAAACAAAATTATTTTAATGGGCGAATATCAGTATCATTAAGCAGAAATATGGATGTAGTAATAATGCTATGAAGATAGATCAGGAAAGATATTACTGATCATTTTAGTAAACATCAGAGCCTGGATACTTCCTTTGCTTTGAACTGATCAAAACAGAAAAGGGATGGGACTGAATGTTACGCAGTGATCAGGGTGAAGAGAAGAAGCGAAAAGTAGAGGAAAATGTACTTGAGATAATAATTCCGAAAGAAGCTGAAGATTAATAAGGTAAATGCCGTGAAAATGATAAAGCTCCAAAGTTGTTGCAGTAGAATAGGGTAATTGCTAGATAATAAAATAATTTTAAAATGGAATTGGAGTGGAATAATTTTAAAATGGAGTGGAATTGACAGGAACACAACCACAAACAAGAAAAAAACAGTAAAATGCATTCCAAGGTAGGAAAATTTAAAAGAAAGGTAATGACAGGGCAGAAGAGGGGGGGAATGGCAAGATGCTTTGAGTGCAGAGATTTAAAAAGACAAAAGAAAGCCACTATAAGAAAAATTGAACAAGTAGAGCAAGAAGGTACATTGAAATGAAAATTGTATTGTTATTCCAAACAGTTAAATTTTAACTTTATAAATGTTAATTCTTGTCATACTTCTAGGTATTTCCTCCTTTTAAACTGATGCCCAAAAAAGTCACCTTACTCATAGGTGCAGTGATTCAAGTAAGTTGTTTTTAAATTATACTGAACTAATTATTTCCTAAAAATGAAATTAGTGTATGCATTAATAGAAAGTAATCATTATCTTATTCCTCAAGGTGTGGTTTTCCATCAATCTGTGTAACAACATTGTCCAATTTGGTAATTTCTAAATGCTTGGATACTGCAGGTTGCAGAATTCTTATGTTCAGTAGAGAGCAATTTCTTGATAAGGATGACTAGAAGGCAATGTTACAGCTACAAAAAACCATAATCATCATTTCCAGATTTTTAGCTGCTTTATGCTCAGAGTTCATACACATCAAACTTATGACCAGTCCTCAAAATTGTGACTGTCACAGTGTCCTTGCAATCACATGATCACTATCCATAAATTTGACAATCAGCACGCATTTACAATGGTTGCAGCATCCTACAATTATATGATTGTCGTTTGTGACCTTCAGAACCAGCTTTTGACAAGAAAAGTCAGTGGGGAAGCCAGCAGAAAGTCACAAATCATGTGTGACCATGACACTAATGACTGTGGGTGACTCTCTTAATTATTGGAGCTCAAACTGATATCATAAACTGGTACAATCACCTGGCATTTCCCTTTTCAACCACATCGCCTAGCATCAGAGTTTCTGGTTCCAATTGCAGTAGTTGAGGACTCTCTGTAGACTGGAATTTTGTAAGGAAAGAAAACTCATAAAAGAAATCTTTTAAATAATTTTATTATGAAACTCTTGAAAGTCTATATCCAGGTAAATGAAAGAAAAATAGAAGCATTTTATACTCATTCTCAACCTTTCAGTGTGTCACATAAAAGTATTCTTTGCTGACTGTAACTGAATGCTTGCTATATACATAACCCCAAGAATGTCCAAGGCCTTAGTAACTTTGGATGGGAGGGATCTGAAGTCTAGAATGCATACAGTTGGGCAAGGGTTAATTACATTGTAGTGTCTTGTATGCTTACTAATCTGCCTTTTCTTCTTCTCTCCTCTTTAAAGGTAATGACAAATACCTTTGTATTACTAGCAATGTCAGTTTGCATCTGTTGTATTATTAGAATATAAGTACCTATTACCAGATCATATTTAATCTATACATTGAGCAGAAATGAGAAAGTAATTCTTATTTTTTAAATAACTAACCACAGATTACTTCTGAGGGAGGACCACAACCTCAGTTCAACATAATCTTTTCCATCCACAATCCCAACATTGCTTCCGTAAACAACAGTGGCTTCATAACTGGCAAAGCAGTGGGCAACAGTGCCATAATGGGAGTGGTTCAAGCAGTGCACACAGAAGTTGGCAAGGTTGTGGTTGCATCTCAGGTAACATCTTGATATATGCATATATAATACCTCTGAGCTGAAGTGTAGGATTCTGAAAGGTTTTTTTAAGTATCTTTTACTATTTTAAAATGAAGAATGGATTCCAGATAATTGTTGATAGATGTGCCATATGTAGACCATTTACAGAAACAGTACTTAATAAGTGGGCACCATGAACTCAGAGACATGGACTAGAAGATACATCACTAGGTTCAAAGCCTTAGGGCTAATCTGATAAACATCATCAATTCAAAAAATTGATTTTTAATCTGAGCTGGATCCCCATCCAGATTTAATATTAAGCTACTATTAACCCTTAAAATGACAATTTAGGACAAGACTGTTTAAGCAAACCTTTTCATGGATGAATGGATAACAAGGATGGCCATACTTTCAAGGTTTGGTTATCATCTACCATTTGTTCAGTACTATTATAACTTTGAATAGTTATTGAAGGGATCATCATTAAGCAAGAACTACCAGCACTGTATATCAGTTAGTGCTGGGTTTTGCTTATGCGGTCTCTTTTATATTAGATAGCATATTACGGTATTTGTTTTACCGGTTTCCTTAATGTCACTTAAGACTTTTTATGCTAAACCTCTAAAGCATAAAACCACAATGAATTATACAAACTAGTAAATAGGTTCTGGGAGCATAGACAAGAGACAATAGTCTTAATTTTATTTTATTTCTCCTTTTTTCTCTTTTTTAATAACTTTGTAATTCATTCTGAGAACTTTGAATATTGGGCTGTGTTAGGGTTATACGGGTGATGTTCCCTTTAAGTAACCCTACAGGTTGGTTTACAAATTGCATGGCCAGCTAAAGCAAGCTGAGCCACACCTATCTTAATTAGCCCAGGACCCAGAGCATATAAACCAGCAGGGC
>JANHFO010003907.1:58902-69923 GCA_032468095.1 Pareas carinatus
ATAGAATTGAAAAGATCTGAGCCAGCTGCTGGAAAGAATGAGGTGGGGGGAATGCAGATTTTAATTTTCTTAGGTTTTTGTTTCATTTCCTGGCTCAATCTGTTCAGTTTTGGATTATTGGCAACATTTGCTTCAAATGAATCCGCGGCAGTAGCCGATGCTGCTTTATCTATGTTAATAAATCCTTTGCAACATTGTAACTTTGGAGATGCTCCTTTCTCTGCCGGCTTAGAGTGAAGAAAAAATATATGTTTCTTTATTCTCCAGGGTCAAGAATGCAGCTCACTTTGTATCTATTGTGGTTGTCTTGTTTTAGGGGTCATGTTATTTTGTTTCTAAAGTTCCAAATCAGCTGTTGGGCACAGGGGGAAGTCCCCAGAGCCCCAGCAGACTGGCACAAATCGTGGGATGGAGAGGAAGGAAAGAGAAGGTGAGGGGAGAGTGGAAGAGAGAGCGATGAGAATTGTTGAACGAATCAGCTGAGTTTCCATTATTTCTTATGGGGAAATTCTCTTTGATATACGAGTGCTTTAGATTACAAGCATGGTTTCAGAACCAATTATATTTGCAAACCAAGGTTTTACTGTATTGTCTCTCCAGTTTTTCCCCCCAACAAAAATCCAGTGAGATAGACTAAGAAGGAGTAACTAATTCAAAGTCAGCTAGTGAACTAACATGGCTGAGGGTGAACTGATTGGTGTATCCAGCACTATGATCACTATGCTACACTGCTAATATTTGTAATTTTATTAGTAGCCTGCTGTTGGTATAGAAATTTTATTACAGAATGATTTTTCAACATTGGTCCATTATTTCAGAACAGTTTGCAGTGTTTTTCATAACACTGAATTTTGACAAGCAAATTCTGGACATTGTTTGAAAATGTAGGATTGGATTGGATTGAATTGGATTAGATAAAATGAAAAAAAGTAATAAAACAAAAAAATTGCATCTAGAGTACAATTTAAAGACTAAAATCAGCATTTCCCGTTTTTTATTCTTTAGATAATGCAAGTTTATTCCAACACTTCCTTGATTCCTATCAAGTTATGTTTTTTACAGCTTTTGCGCTTTTGGCTGGAATGGCTATTATGGTTATAGGTAAGGATAACAACTGAAATTTGCAGTATTTACTTTCAGATGTTTTAAAAGAATAATTAACAGTAATTCTAAATACAACCAAGTTTAAATATTTGTTCCATTATGTATTTCAGTGCACTATACTCTTTTCTCGCCAAACGAACAGCAAGTTCATCCAGCTTTTATCACAAAGACGAGTCCTCAAAGGCAATGTAAGCAAGATATTCATTAAACTTTGTGCTATAAGGATGATGGTAATTAATAATATTGCCTCTGAAGTTGGAGCTAAATGCCATAATTGTACTTTAGTACATGATGATAATGCAGTTTCTTAAATTTGATTATCTTATAATCAAATTTAAGAAACTGCATTATCATCATGTACAGCTGTAACCTAAGTTGATAATGACATTAAATTGGTATAGGCAAAATAAAAAAACCAAATAAGAACCAAGTGGGACCTAAATCTTCTCTAATTGTAAATGATAGAGATTTCATGTAAAGATAGTAGGCATATGATGGGTTCCAAAAGAGATGTACTTATTGTTATTTAAATTGATTTTGTTGATTTATTTTATCATGTTATTATTAAAATAACAAAACAGCACTGCACATTAAAAAGCAGCCATAGCAATCAGAAAATGCAATAGGGGTTCCACCAGCACTCCAATCTGAGGCCTGGGAACAGACCTACCTTTTAAGGGCCTTCTGGATACTCAGGAGAATTCCCTCATATGTATCTCTGATGGGATGCGGAAATAAGAGAGAATAACATTAAAATATCACACACAGATACATGTGTATCATGACTATTGCCTACTATGGCTCCCATCTTATCATACTGTCACTAATAGCCTTAGCGGTTGCATGCTTCTAGTTACCTGAAGGCCTAAATGGATAATATTAGTCCCACATTTGAACAGCTGGCTTTGTCTGTCTGCTTCCCTTTGGGAAGGATAAAGCTGTGGATGTTCCAATCCAGATAAGCCTTTGGTCCTTGATAAATATTGTTTGCTGCAAACAGATATTTGGGTGCAGATCACACCTTGTGTAGGACAATTCTTAGCACAAAATCATTCAACTGTTCTAATTCAGATACTAAACATGCTCTTGGTCAGGTCTTTCACATCTGAATTTTCTCCAAATTACAAATAGATGTAGTTTGTTTATCTGTATACCACATTTTAATTGTTCTGAGCCAGATCTCATAGGGAGTTACAGAGAGCATTTTTAATAAATACTCTTGTCCTTCTGCTGCTTATTTACAGATACTGGAGTTCCTGTTACTCCTACATCTCCCTTCAGGCCAATAACTTCAAATCAACAAAACAGTTCTCCCAACAGATTATGGAGTCCTCCATATTCTTCTCAATGAAAATCTCTTTTTGACAATATATATATATATTGTAATATGGACATTTGAAGCATAACTTTTATATACACCATACATGGCTGTAACTCCTTGGTTTATGAAAAATTTCTTTAGATTCATGATAACATTAAGGAGATGAAAATTCACTCAGTAGCCATGTTGAGCCACTCTGCTTGCTTACTTGCTTAAGTTAATTTCAGCTAGGATTTCAAATTGCTATACATGCATAGCATCTGTATTGTTCCTGTGAAAATAATGATTTTATTCATTCATAAGGCTTATGAAAACTCATAGCCATAATGAAAGTATAAACCCCAACACAAAAGAAAAATTGTGTTAGTTTGAATTCAGATTATATTATTTTTGAGGCTCAGGAATGAAATGTTCTGCACTGATACCTTTTTTGCACTATTTAGTACTCCTAGCATTTGAAGTTGCGAGCTTAGGAGGTAGTTATGCTGTAATAGCTATTTATATATGTAACAAAGGACGGAAGGGTAGGTAGGTACTTAAATAGGGAGCTTGTCCCTCTCTGTGTGTGTGTGAGAGAGAGAGAGAGAAAGAGAGAGAGGACTTTATTTCCCACAAAATTATTAATATAGTTTCATTCAGGTGATACTGCACAATCTTTTGATAAAGAAATCCTTTATTATAGCAAACTATTATTTTTAAAAGTTATTTTATTCTTTTTTTCTAAAAAATATTATCAGCCTATCAAAGAGAAGACTGCATTTTATGTGTTTTTAGAAGTGTTAAATACCTCAGCAGACTCTCCATATGCAACTGGTGACTGGTAAACATAACTTGGATCAGGGAACTTTTATGTTTGCACTACTGGGTTAATGTGAATGCTACCATTTCTATTGAAATCAGAATTTTTGCTCATTTCATAAAGGAGTTTAACATGTGTATAGATATCCTGATGACCACATAGCCGGTACAATTAATACTAAACTAATTATAATCAACAATGGGAATTATATTAGCTCTTAAATCTGAATATAGGGTATTTGCTTTTCAGAAGCTGGCAGTCTTCTGAAGCATGAACATTATTTTTATAGGCTTTTTTTCTCAGCTACTGTTGTCAGAGTCTGTTTGTTTTTTGCATGTTTCCATCCATTGGCTGCAACAACAGAAATACAGATGCCTAAAGTTATAGCAGTAAAGAATTTAAACATTCAGTACAAGCTAAGTAAAAAATGTGACTCCTTAACCCATGTTCTACAAAACTTGTATTTCTAGAATTACAAAAAAAAAAAACCACACCACACCACCACCCTACAGGGCCAAAGAGTAGGACGTTCTGGAAATACTAATCTAATAGGAAGCAAGACTGCCTATGAAGTAGGAAGAACCCCTCTTCCAGACATTGGTATCACAATGTGTGATAACTGAGAAACTATTCCAGGTGAATGTTCCAAAGATAATATTTTTTTGTACTGTAAAACACAATCTGTTATCATATCATTTTTAGAATAGGATTCTGAAAAGTAGTGTGGAAGAATTTTGGGTAGGTTCACAAAAGGATGGCAAAGCTAATCATCTACTTGGTCATCAGCAAGAAGTATGTGTGTTGTGATGGGATCAGTTATCTTTCATCTCAGCTATGAGATTGTAAGTGAGAGACTCTTTTAGCAATAAATTTGGACTGAGCATATTGCAAAATGGTGCCAGCCAACCCAGGTATTCCACATCACTTGGTAAGACCTTTCCACCTAGGTGAGCCCGGGTTGCCATTATAATGGCACCCCTTTGGTTGTCCATATTCTCTTATTCTAATGCTAAAAGAAGTTGTGGTTTTGAGTCTGCTTAATTGTGAATATATATGTATAAAAGACATTTCATAGAAATTAAAAGCTGCCATGTTGATAATTAAAGATTTTGACTGTTTATTATTTTAAAAGATTGGCTCTTTTTTCTATATTTCTGACACATTGCACAAATAAAAAGATGTTTTTAACAAATAAATTGTTTGAAGATTATTATATTTCAATTATTAAATATATTAATACAGTATTTGATTATAAATTATTCTGTAGAAAAATCTGTTCCCAACATGGTCCTTCACATCTTCTAATATATTGCTGTAATTCTTT
The DNA here is from genome assembly GCA_032468095.1 of Pareas carinatus. Lineage (NCBI taxonomy): Eukaryota > Metazoa > Chordata > Lepidosauria > Squamata > Pareidae > Pareas > Pareas carinatus. The sequence continues at coordinate 63,451 of JANHFO010003907.1, forward strand.
TCTTTGCCATCTTTCCAGATATTGTATTTACATGAATGAATGTTATCTTAAATATAAGACTGTTTTTTAAATGAGCATAAGAAAAAGACTGATTTTCAGTCAATGCTGAAATTATTGAGGCAATATTCACATTTTAATAATTCATTACTGGATTATTATCATAAACTGGACATGTCACTCAGACATAGCAACTACTCTAGACTTTTTGAAAATCAGTTTGAAGCTGTTCCCCAGTTGTCTTTACTTTTCCTTGCTAGATATTCTCAAAATATGGTACTCATAAAATAATGCACCAAACGAATTTCTTCCAGATGACCAGAATACAAAAAAATGACATTGATCAGTGCCTTTTATGCAGACCGCTTTTCATTTTGCATACATGCGCGTGTGCATGGATGTATTTGAGTGACTGTTGGTTCCTGGCAATTATTTCTAACATGTCTTTAACCATCTCACTAAACTAGCTGTCGTTTATGCATCGTATCCTAAAAAATTCAAGCAGATTGGTGGTATGGGATGGAAAGTACAGCTACCAAGTAACTGTTTTTTAAAGTATTATCTTAGCAAAACACATTGATAATTAAAGCATTCTCTAAACCAGAGGGCCCCAACCCTCGGTTTGTGGACTGGCATCGTGGCATGCTAGCAATCGGCCCACGCAAACAAACCAAGCCCCATTCACAAGATACAGGCATCACACAAAACCACACCTCTTAACCTCACCACGGAAAAGTCTTTTTCCATAGAACTGGTCCCTGGTGCCCAAAAGGTTGGGAGGCACTGCTCTAAACAGTTCCTCACTTTGGTGCAGTTCTCCATGTAAAGTTGTATAAGCAAACAAATTATAACACACAATCCAATAAGAATACATAGTATTTCTCAATTGCGTAGTATCTTAAAACTTGCCTTGCTTGTCTTCAATTTTTTTTTTAAAAGAGGGGAAGCTGCTTTATCAGGATTCCGGAGATAAATCTGTACAGTGTTGTTTTTGTACTTTGTACAAGTGTTGCTTGATGAAGTGCCCTCATCAAATTGCGTATTTCCTTTGCCATTAGTGAAAGCTGATATGTTCCTGTTCTCAAACCACAACGTACCATATTCACTTATTGGTTGATGATTAACATGCTGATTGTTTAGTGTATACACACAGGCACAAAAATACACATACGATATATCATAGTGTATAGTTTTTTCCTTAGTAAACACATGTTCTCTTCAATTTCAGTGTTTTTACAATAAATTCAACAAAGAATTGCATGTAAATGCTCTTGAGCTATGGTCAGCTAGAATTCAGTATAAAATAAGTACCTATGAAGGGTTGTTACATACTCTCAAGAAAAAAAAAGGATTACTGGTAGAACACAGCTTCCAAGATGCAATTTTCTTTTGATATTCTTCAACTACACCCTAACCATTTTAGTGACCATAGAACTAGCTCCTTGCTTTCTGTGATTTGTCACTTATTTTTCTTTTACACTTCCCACACAAACCTTGGAACTCATGACGCATCGTTATTAGAATTTGTTTTTTTGACATAAATGGTTATATGACATTTCACAGATAAAAACAGAAGCATTCCTGTAACATTCTTTTATACAGATTTTATGTACACCAAACATATATTGCACTATTCAATTATTTTGCCATTATTCATTGATTTAAAAGCCAACTTTGGCAACAATACAAAAATACAGTTGAACAATGATATTGCTAGTTAAAAAGCATATTCCAATAGATGAAAGAAGAAAAATGCCATTCTGTGCAACTCAGTTGCCATTACATGTTAAAAGTACCTGGGTCCCAAAGATACAACAGATTTAATCCCACATTCAGATTTGACCTCTAGTGCAGCTTCGTGCCAGAGGTATCTAACATCAACTTTCATCATCCTCAACTATTATGACAATATCTGAATATCTGAAGTGTACTAATTTCTTGGGAAAGAAAAGTCATTTTGTTGAGGAATTATACCTAGCTAAAGTTTAAATAATGTGCAATAAATAGGGTATGAAAAGTTGACAGATGCAGAATAACTAAATGCATATTTTAGCTATTCAGTTCCTACAGAAGCAGCATAGTGCACGATCTATAGTCTACATCAGGGGTGTTAACTCAAAGCCCACGGGCCAGATCTAGCCCATGGCTTCCTTGGACCTGGCCCGTGAGGCCACCCTGGAAGCAGTGCTGGAAGGGGGCACTTGGGGGGATTGGACTTGGAGGGTGGTGGACTATAGTCACTGCAGCAGCTGCGACAGAAGCCCTCATTGAAATTGAGTTGACACACCTGGTCTACATGAATGCTAACATCAAAGTAATTTGAAATAAGTTTTGGTAAAGTTACACTGCACACAAATTCTCTAAAGATTAACCTCTTTATCTTCAGCTCCACTAGTACCAATTCACTCCTCTCTCTCTTACTGTATTTCTAAAACTAACTTTCAAGAATTCCAATTCATATTTACGTTTATTTTTAGATTGACATCCTGCTTTTTCTCCAGGAACTCAAAGTGACTTATGTGAGGATCTTTCTTCATTTCATTCCTACAACAACAAACTTATGAAGTAACTTCAGCTGACAGAAAGTTTGGACAAAGGTTTCCCAATATATTTACAAATCTGCGGGTGGGCTTAAGCTAGATCTCCCCAGCCCTAGGTCAACATCCTAAACACCTCACGCTAGTAATTCTGTTCATATTTCTGGGAGAGGTATGACATTTGAAAACAGTTCTGTGAAAGCAGAGCGATAACATTAGCAAAGACTAAGAAATGAAATGAAACCTTTATTGTCATTGTACAACATGTGTACAATGAGATTGTCTCCCTTTGTGTATTCCCTTCCCTATACATGCAGATGCCACATTGTTACATTATTGTTTTTCACTCAGGAGTTTGACAGCCCACGGATAAAAACTTCAGCCTGTTTGTGAGGCTGCCTATACTTCTATATCCTGCCCAATGGTAGGAGAGTAATGAAGGGCTGACCAGGGTGTGAGTCATCCCTGAGGATTTAGATTTTCCTCACTTTTCTAAGGCAACGGGCCCTGGCTATGTCATCCACTGGTCTGAGGGAACAGCCCACAATGTTTTGTGCTGTCCTTACCACCCTCTGTAAAGTCTTTCTGTCCACAGCTGTCAATCCAGCATACCACACCGTAACGCAATATGTGAGGACACTTTCGATGGTGAACCGGTAGAAGGAGGTCATCAACTGTTGTTCCACTTTAATTTTTCACAAGACCCTAAGGAAGTGGAGTCTCTGTTGGGCCTTTCTGGCCACCTGGGTCATGTTGATTTTCCAGGTGAAATGAGCAGAAAAGTCTAACAGCTCTGAGTCCTTATAAATATGCTTCATGTGTGATGACTCAGGGGCTAAAGACACTGAGCTTGTCATCTAGAGATCTGAAAGCCCAGATTTGCCACCTGAGCTCCTCACAATGAAATGAGCTCCCATTCCTTGCTCAAGCTACTGGCCACCTAGCCATTCAAAAGCATGCAAATGTGACTAGATAAATAGGTACCACTTCATTAGGAAGGTAACAGTGTTCCATGGACATTTGGTGTATAGCCATGCTGGCCACAGATAACGCTGGCTTCCTCAGTCAAGAAACATAGATGAGATGTCCTAGAGTTGGATACAAAAGGGAAACCTTTACCTTTGCTATTATACCAGTGAAGTAGTGTCATCTACACCAGGGGTCCGTGGATCGACACAGGTCCATCGCATGCCAACAACTGGACCACGCAAACAAGTCAAGCCCCATTCTCAAGATACAGGCAGCACGCAAAACCACACCCTCTCCGGTCCGTGGAAAAATATTTTTCCATGGAACCAGTCCCTGGTGCCCCAAAAGTTGGGGGCCACTGATCTACAAAAAGGATGAAAAAAATATGTTTATCCAATGTTGGATTCTTACAATTTTTTTTAATTTTTGTAAAATCTTCCCACTTTTCTTAACTTGATGTTTTAAAAATGTGTCAATAGGTTTTTCCAAACACGTGGATCATTTTCACTGTTGTGCAATGTGCACTGTGAGGCAATTTTCTAGACTATTTTCATTTAGATATGCAGTTCAACGCACACATTTCCCTAAGGTAAACTTTTTAAAATATGGAATTTAAGTGCAAAGTTTAAAGAATTTCATATTCCAAATGGAAGTGAACTCTTGATTTATGTATTAATTTGAAAGGCAAAACTGGATAAATTTGTTTTCAAATTCCATCAGAACAAATGCCTTCTCCATTTCTAATCTTTGTCTGTTTTAGTGCATGGTGTTGGCATAAGTTAATTGGCCAATTCATATATGACTTACTGTTATATAGTATATGAACAAAGCTGGTTTGGCTGGCTCAACATAAGATAGTGAAAACAAACCATGGCATAAGGCAATGTGTGAGTGCTAATTGTAATTCATTATAGGTTGAGAAATGAGAAGAGAAGAGAAATTAGGAACAGATGCTTTTTCATCAATCATAACTCAATGATAATTTTGAATATTTCCTTTACAGCAAATGCTTGTTCAAAATGGGTAAAATTTTGCTTCGCATAGAGAAACTTTATCTCGAACAGAGGGTTCCATTTCAAAAGATGTTCTATATTCATTTATCAGGGTTTACGAGAAATAAAAAAATGAAGTGTTTTGAGAATATATTGTAAAATAGTGATTTGATTGGTGCAATTTTCACGCTTGTTAACTCCCATGTTGCTCCTTTGTTGTACTTCAGAAGAGGCACATCTGAACAGGAATGACAGTTGCATTTGTCTTACCCCTAAAAAAATGAGAAAGGAAAAGAAAACGGAGGTGCTTAAATAAATTGTATGCCATTATCTGAAACTGACATTAATGAGCTAGATTAACAAAGCAGGTTACTTCCATAAAGAGATAGAAAATAGTCTCTTCCCTTCTTGATGAAAAGACTTGGTAAAATTTGCTTCTGGAAAATTTGAGTTTTCAAGGTTTTTTTAAAAAAGCCAGCTGTCTTTTAATTTTTTTAAAAAAAAAATCTTTATAAAGGAAGCGTTTCATTTGTAATGCAAAAACCGGACTGACTGGCTGTGATTGGAAAGAAAGAATTGGAAGGAAAGGATTCATCAGCAGCATAAGAGTGAAAATAGGAAATGAAACAAGGAGGATATAAAACATTCGTTAAAAAAAATAATCTTCTGTACGGAGAAGGCCTGAATGAAAAGATGAGCCCTCAGGACAAGTGGTTCCCATAACAATGAGTTTAGTGACCATTTGAAGTTACAACACCATTGAAAAAAGCGACCCGTGACAGTTTTTTACACTTATGACAGATGTGACATCCCCGTGGTCACGTGGTCAAAATTCAGACGCTTGATCCCTGACTCATATTCGTGACGGTTGCAGTGTCCTGGGGCCACGAGATCCTCGTTTGTAACCCTCTGGCAAGGAAAGGCAATGAGAAAGTCAGATTCGTTTAACAACTGTGCTATTCCCTTAACAACTGCAGGGATTCACTTAACGGATGCGACAAGAGAGGTTGTAAAACGGGGCAAAATTCACTTGACAGATGCACCACTTAGGAACAGAAATTTTGAGCAGGAAAGCAACAACCTCTATACCATTTCAGACAAAAAGTCATACAATTGCTTCTTGAAAACCTCCAGTATTGGAGCATCCACAACTTCTGGAGGCAAGTTGTTCCACTGATTAATGATTCTAACTAAGGAAATTTCTCCTGAATTCCAGGTTGCTTCTCTCCTTGATTAGTTTCCATCCATTGCTTCTTGTCTTGCCTTCAGTTGCTTTGGAGAAGAGTTTCTTTGTGGCAATCCCTTAGATATTGGAAGACTGCTTTCAAGTCACTCCTAGTCCTTAACAGAATAACAGAGTTGGAAGTGACCTTGGAGGTCTTCTAGTCCAACTCAAGAAGGAGACCCTATATCCTTTAAGACAAATGACTGTCCAGTCTCTTCTTTAAAGCCACCAGTGTTGGAGCATTCACAACTTCTGGATGCAAGTTATTCCACTGATCAATTATTCTCACTGTCAGGGAATTCCTCCTTAGTTCTAGATTGCTTCTCTCCTTGATGAGTTTCCATCCGTTGCTTCTTCTCCTGCCTTCAGGGGCCTTGGAGAATAGCTTGACTCCCTCTTCTTTGTGGCAGCCCCTTACTCAGATACTGGAAGACTATCATATCATATCACATCACATCAGATCACATCATATCACATCACATTATAGCATATTGGTTTATCTCCTTTATTAGTTTAATTAAGAGCTTATTCTAACTACCTCCCCCCCCCTGCATACGACTCCCTCCCTGGTTTTAATGTATTTTATCTTGTAAGCCATCCAGAGTTGCTTCAAAATGAGATGGGTGACAAGTTTAAATTTAAATTTTAAATTTTAAAAATCATCATCATCAAGCCACTGTCTAGGTCAGAAGTGTCAGACCCACTGTCATTGAGGGCCAGTGCCACTGCCATCATAGTCACCACGGCCTGCCC
>JANHFO010003907.1:119294-129726 GCA_032468095.1 Pareas carinatus
AAAATAAGACCTAGGACTCCTTTGGGAGCAAAAATTAATATAAGACAGTGTCTTATTTTCGGGGAAACACGGTAGCTTCTTTAAGTGAAAATAATCTCTTCTGGATTTCCTCTGAAGCTAAGAAAGAAGCAAGAAGCATCTCCTGCATATTTACTTTTTTTAAAGGATAGATGCAACAGGCAGCATATATATTGGTTTGCTATGGATCTCAAGGTCAAAAGGGGTCTTTAGGCAGAAATATGAAATTTAGTGTCAAAGGATTGTAGGTTTCCTTCTACGATATTGGCCGAGTTTGCATGGCATACCTGAGCTACAAATTAGCCATCCGCATACAAATATAGTAAGTTATAAAATCTATGTTAAGCAAAAGAAAATGTCCCCAAATATTCATTGAAATGTTAGGTACTCCAGAATTCTTAATCAGGCTGGACCGGAAAGGAAGCAGATAGTTGAGGAAAGCTGAACAATATTGCATCCGCTGTGTCTGTATTTATTCATAGTCTTAAAATAGAAATGTGGGAGAAGGTAAACATTCAAATTAGGTACTTTGACTAGCATGGGTCATTTATCATTGTTTGCACTTTCCTTCATTTCAAAGTCCTATGTGCAATTGAAAGACAAGAGATTCTGTCTATAAAGTCCTCCCATAGTCTACTCTTTAAATTATAAATAAATGCAACACTGTTTTAATATTTGCTAGATACTCCTTCTCCATTCCCCCCCTCTATTTTCATATAGTCTGGTGAAGAATAAAATACTCTTGGTTGCTCAAATAGTGGAATCATTTAAATACTTTAGACTTATTTGGTTAACTGTTAAGCTGGATAGACAGATCTATCAGGATACCTCAGATATGATATTTGTTTTTAGTAAGATACATTTGTTTAAATTTTTAAGATGTATTTCTGGGGTTCTTTTGTGAAATAATAATTAAACAATGTTAAAATTAGATGGTCAAATTCCTAACTTTCTTTACAGTACTTTTTAAATGATTATGATAATACATTTCTGACCTATTAGTATTTTTTCCTCTGTTCAATCCTTGTCTAATTGTATGTACATGATGAAACATATGGACAAGATGAATGTACTTTATGGTTATAACTGTATCTTATGCTTATATGTACATAACAAGATGAATTTACTTTATGATTATGAATATATCTTATGCTTATATGTACATGACAAAATGAATGTACTTTATTATGAATCTTATGATTGCAATCAGTTGTTTATTGTATATATGTAGGTATAGAGCATGTACACCGGAAACAAATTCCTTGTGTGTCCAGACACACTTGGCCACTAAATTGATTCTCAGACAAGTCATGCAGTTTTCTTGGCATAGGAAAGCTAATTTGAAGAATCATTAACCACAGATACACTGAATGCATTTTGCAGCCCATTTGTTTCAGGGCAGCTCTGTTATTAGATGGGTCTACTATGAGTACTTCAGAAGTTGCAAGAGGAAAAGGAAAACTTTTACCATTATTAAGCCAAAAGCCTCAAGTTTCTTCCTTTTCTGAATAACGTTCTTCCCTCCAGTTGCCTTTTGGGTCAAGCACTAGCAGAAACTTCAGCCTAGATTGTGGATTCATCGCAGCTGACTTCGCAAACCAGCGGCCAGTAGGAGTACTGAAGCAGCAAACCCTATCGCAGTATTTTGAGTATCAAGGCACACTTAAGAATGGGGGGGAAGGAAAATAAAAAAACCCGATTGGGAAGTGATCGAGAAAGAGGAAAGCAAATCCCATTTCTCTTCCCGCGCCACCATTTATTTCCCCAATTTACAGGCTCCCTTATTTCCTCCTTTCGACCACCTCTTTGGTGAGCCGCCCGTGGATCACTCCCAATGGGCTCCACGCCCCCACTCGCGCCGAGGCCCCCCACAGGCCACAGCTCGCTCTTCCGCTGCCCGATGAGGGACAGGCTGCCTCTTCAAGCGCCCTCAAGCCGCCAGCCAGAGGGGGAAGCGTGACCGGAGGCATATGGCTAGGAAGCTGCCGCTTGGAGCGCCCGGCTGGCGGTGTTTGCAAACAGCTCCGGCTCTTGGCAGGAATGGCCTCCTGCTCCTTGCTCTTCGGAAGAGCCGCCTGCCCTCTTTGCCCAAGGGGGGAAAGGGCGGCGAGGAAGACCGGGGCAGTGCCAGCCGGGCACTACTCTCTACCTTCCAGCTCCTCCCTCCTCTTTCCCTAGAAATTCAGTATTCTCTGGTGAAATCCGGGAGCCAATTCAAGCGGGGTGTGTGTGTGTGTGTGTGTCTATGTATGTGCGGAGGAGAAGGGAGTGTTTTCAGCATTTCAGAGGGTACACAGACGCCGTGGATACGGAGAAGGCAGCGGAGTGTCTAAATTCCAGCTGCTGGACGGATTCGTTACGGGTCAGATGCTGGAGGCTGCAAGCAAAAAGAGGCGCAACCCAGCTTTCTAAAAAAAAGAGAGAGAGTCTCGCAAGGATTTCGTCCTCCATCCCCCTCCCCCCGGGCGCTCTTACCGTCCTCTCATCTGGCCGGGCGTCCCGGGTCTCAAGCTTCGCTCGCTATTCCTTCTTTGGAACTGGGTGGGAGGCAAACGGGGAGGAGGAGGGGGGAGAGGAAGGCGGCGTCCCTTTCGGCAGCCGGCATTCCCACCTGTATGCCGGCAACGGTGCTGCTCCGCGTCGGTTCCCACCCAAAAGGGGAGCCGCGCTGAGGGTCTGGCTGCTCGCTCTCTTCCTTCCACGTGCTGGTCAGTCCCCGGCCGCTCTCCTGCTTTCGCAGCGGTCCTGCAGCGGCCACACGCTCCCCCCCCCCCCGCCTCTGCTTCCCAGCTGGCTGGGATTTATGCGTGTTGGAGTTCGGGAAGCAAAACGCTGTGGCTGGTCTGGCCGTCCCGCTAGCAGCAGCCAAGAGGACGCCGCGGTGACAGCAACAAACCACAGCGGCTTAAGCCGTCTGCTACGCAGCTGCTCAGCTTACACTCTTCCCGTCGAGCCCGGGAAGCCGCGCGACATCCAGTGCGGAGCGGACACTTTGCAAACTCTGCGCTAGTCCTTGCGCGTTGTCGACGTGCGGAACCGAGGGACTATTGAAGCGGCTGCGGAGGGGGGCGAAGCGCCTGCGTGAGCACAAGAGCGGCAAGGCGGGGGGGGGGAGAAAGAAACAAGAAAGGAAGCGGGAGGAGTCAAAGCGAGGGGCGGTCGAGGTGAGGGAACTGGTTGCGAACCTGGCTGCGGAGAGTTTTCCCGGGGCTCGCTGAAGAGGAGCAAAAGGCTGGCGGAAAAGAAAGCTGCGCGCCAGAGTCGCGTGGGACGCCTTGGTGAAGGAACGGCACGCCCGGCCGGCTCGGTCCAAAGCAGCCCAGAGGGGCCGCGGCCAATGGCGGCTCGGAGTAGGAACAGCTCGGCTGGCTCTCTCTAGCTGATAAGCAGACTTCCAACCGGACTGACGCTGGGGTCGCCGACTTTCGACACCCGCGGGGGAGGCGAGTTCCCAGGCGTCGCTGCCGCCGCCTCGCTCCCGCCGGAGCTGTGGCCGCACCGCCTTCGAGCGCCGAGGTGCGTGGCGGGTAGCGGAGCTGGCCGGGCCATGGAGGCGCCGGCAGAGAACCCGAGCAAAGCCGCGGAGTACCTCAAGGAACTCAACAAGATCATCGAGACGCAGCAGGAGCTGCTGGAGAAGCAAAAGCTCCGGATAGACGAGCTCGAGCAGCAAGTGGCCAAGCTGTACCACGAGAACGGCCGGCTCCAGGAGGAGCACCGGCGGCACCTGGCCACATGCAGGCTGCTGCTCCTGCAGCAGGGTGCCCAATCCGCACCGCCGGGGAAGGGGCAAGAAATCGCCCAGCACGAAAAGTAAGGAACGGGGACGGGGAGCGTCTTAATCGACGTGTGGAGGGGGGCACACGTAACACTTTAAAGCAGTCCAGGTGACCACGGAGCATCTAGCCACCAGGCTGGTAGCCGGTGCTTTCCCTGCCTTGGGAGTCTTTGCTGGGTGGTTGTGAGGTTATGGATGATCTCAGACAAAGACGAGTTTTCTCCTTCACCCTCTCCATCCCCGCTTTTCCTGCTTTGATTGGTGCTCATCCTAGTTTGCCTCTTCTCTTGTGGGCCAGTGTGCAAAGGAGAATTAAAAAAGAGAGAGCTGAGATGTTATGTGACAACCTCCCTCGACTAGCTGGCGAAGTTGTTTCCTTCGAGGAAATGCATTCCTAATTTCTTGCCCCGATCCCAAAGGGCTTATTTCTGGGAGAGGGTTTTGAACCCCGCAGCTTGCCTGTGGACAGAACTGTGCTACTGCTAAGGGACCGAGAAGGCTTCAAGAAGAGACGTTGGGGAAAGGGTGTGAAGGATGGTGCTGTCTTATGCCTTCTAGTCCTGGAGAAAGAATTGGTCTTCTAGTGCCAGGCAGTGTGGTGAGTGGCGTTTGGAGACTTTGGAGGTGGAGTTAGTTCCTAACGAATGAGAGTCAGTAAACATTGGCAGGTGGCCACTCTTCTGAACTGTGACTCCTTCACATCTAAACTTGTTGATCGTCAGGAACCAGTTTGCTCTCAATCCCTGGGTCTATTTTCAGATGGCTTTAAGCTTCCATAATGCAATGCTTGCTGCAGATGGGAAGGCATTTAGCTATATTACTGCTTACAGTAAGGCTATTTCAAGAGCAGAACAACGTCTTTGATTCTTTTACAAGAATGATTGAAATTCCAATTAACGTGTGTCTTTAAGTAAATACTGCAAACGTATTTATTAATCAGAATTCATGGCACAAAATGTTCAGGTACTTTTGTTTTTTGAATTTTGTTACCTTGTTTGTCTGTCTGTCCCCCCACCCTCCATCAATGTAAAACTTTTTGTTTGAGATGAGCAATATGTCTTCTTAAACTTTATAATTAACTGTTTTGATATAGTTAACAGAAACAATATTTCTCTTTTGAGACTGTTCAACTAATGTTTTAATTAAATTGTTCAAAGAGTGTTAATTGATAGATGTCTAGTTAGTTAGCAGTTGTATTAAAGTTTTTACAGCTGGATTAAAAGAGGCATTCCCTTCCGTAGGAAAAGGGGGAATGATTCTTAAAATGATGCATGCTATTACTAGTCCGCATCATTCATTTAGATTGTACACCTAAGATAGATGTATTAAAATGTATTCAGATACCAGTATTGTCTTACAGTGCAAAATACTGATCAACTCTTGACCAACATTAGAAACTTTACCTGTCTATATTGCAACATTTGTATCTGTATTGCAGAGTTTTGCAATTGCAAATGCATATAGATAGCATTAACGTGATATTATCAACTACTTATATGCAGAGGTGATTTCCATCTAGGAAAGTTATGTTATATTGAATTAGGAACTATATTCCTGTACTTGTTAATATAGATTATTCAGTGTGAAGTCCCAGGAAGTGGGCTTAAATGTTTGTTACCTGTCCAGTATAAAGATATGTATAAGTAAAGTATATGTTTTTGTTTATTTGTTTATTGTCCACCAAACACTGTATTACTGGTCTCTTGTGATTTTTCTCCTTGTTGTTGGCTACACTGTTTATTTTAGTAAGACATTTTTACATGCTAGAAATGTGCAATTGATTTAAATCATACTGAGGCTAAATCCTGTTTAATAACAAATGAACTGATGAAATAAATGATTGAATCTGTAAGAAGAATGGAGAACTGTTCCTTTAATCTGTACTGTAGTTTAGAAGTAACATATGTTGCCTTTAGGAAGAGAGTTTTGCTTTCACAATAAGAGGGTTGATTTTAAAATAAACCTTAATCCTATGTATGTTTGCTTTGTGTATAAAGCCTAAGAATGAATTATATAGATGTGCTTTCTGTTATAATTTGAACTTTTACTAATTCTTACCAATTGGCATTCTTACCAATACCAGACACAATACGTATTATTTGCCATGTTTTCATTAATTTGATTCTTCTGATTTTCCAAGAAAGCAGTCTCTGAGTTACAGCCTTGAGAACTACAGTATTCTTAAAGCCTCTCTAAGTGGATTTGATGTTGGGATCAGTATTAATCTGGGGTATTTATGGAGTGCCTATAATCTTTCTGAGTATAGTCTGAACAGCTCAGGACAAACATTTAAAGTTACTAGGCTTCTATTATCACAGAGGAGCCAAGAGGAGTTATTTTGTGTGATATGGATATTGACTACATACTGTTGGTTTAGTCAGAAAAATGCTGACTCCCTTTTGGAAATTTGTAATTACAATCTTCAAACCTTGAGGTTGCCCTCCACTCTTACCCTTTGATTCTGTTAAGGCAACCTACAAAAGATCATGCAGCTTTTTACTGATATGTAGTGCAGTGTTGTTAGATTTTCTGAAAACAGTATCACCATATCCTCCCCAAAACCATAATTTTAAAGCATGGGTCTTATTATAAGGTAACGGGACAAACTCTTAATAGATATTACAGTATAGACCAGGGGTATCCAACCTTGACAATTTTAAGACTTGCGGACTTCAACAGTCTTAAAAACATCTCATCAACATACAGTTGAGGATATTTTAAGCCTGAGTCTAGGAATATGATGAAGACAGTGTTATGGGCCACAGCAGGAAAAAAAACATAAGCTAAAATTATGGAATTGCCCATTGTCTTCTTTCTGATGTTCTTGGGCAGATTGTTTCAAGCTGACGATTCCTTTGTGATTAGTTTCATTGGAAGTTCTTTTGGATCAGATGTAATCAGAGTTATGTGGAATTGTCAAATTTCTATTGTTTTATAGTTCTGCTTGTAATAGTTCCATTTCTTCTGTACTCCAGTATTATCAGAATTACTGATCTTGAGATTGGCATATGTGTAGTTTGTTTGTACAATATGCTCTCCTTTTGAAAGGATTACTTTTTAAAATGTCTATTTAATTATTTAAATGATTTATATGGCTGTCCATCTATCTTCCATGATTTTGAGTGGCTAACAGTTCATTTTTAAGGGACGGGGAGTGCCTTTGAGTCAGTCTAGACTCCTGGTGACTGCCTGGAGAGGTCCCCCTTGGTGAGAATTTGAAAATGGTTTGCCCTTGCCTCCTTTCTAGGGCTGAAAGATAGTGACTGGCTCAAGGCCACCCAGTGGCTTCATGTCTAAAGCAGGTCTGGAATTCATGGTATCCTAGTTTCTTGCTTGATGCCTTAACCGCTACTCCAAACTGGCTCTCCTAACAATAAAATAACATGGATTTATTTATTTATTTATTTATTTACTTACTTACTTACTTACTAAATTTATATACCGCCCTTCTCCCAAAGGACTCAGGGCGGTGAATTAAAACCATAATAATCACACCCCAACTATAACTATCACAGCAACAATGTAGTCCTCAGAAAATATACAGCCCTTATCAACCTGGTCTCACTTAATGTTCTGTCCATAAGGAATAATCATATTTTAAAAACTTTTTATAATATCCACTGGGTGGGGCCTATTTGAATTTAAAAGAATCTCAGGGCATGCCTCTTAAATCCCATTAGATTTACTTACTAGTTTTATAAGGCCATCCAATTCAAATAGTGGTACTCTGGTTGACTTACAAGAACATACAACCACAAAACAACCTGAAAAAGAACCATGTAATGTGAAAACATACACTATGCATAAATATGAATATGAAAAACAGACTATAGAATGGCAACCAGTCATAATGAGGCATGGCTTCCAAATGCCTGTGGGGGGGGAGGGAGCCAAATGTTAAAAGGTGAGCAAAGTTTGAGCGTGTATATTAGGGGGATATTTTTTTCAGAGAACAATCATCAAAAAAGCAGCGCTTGAGTAAAGGAGCCAGGAGTATGCCCATGCTGTTAAATAGTGTATACCAACAGTTCTGCAAATAGTTTGCCTCTGTGCCATGTTGGAACAACCTGCAACTTGAATTGCATCTGGAAAACCACTGGAAGTCAGTGCAAACCCACAGAACCATTACATGGGGCATCGTGCCTCTGAATTCTGCTCTTCATAGGTAGCCCCTTTGCAGTAGTCCAACCAAACAGCTGGTGACTAAGGCAAGAGTGTCTACGGGCAATCTAGGAATGTGTATCTGTGACACATCAGATGAATTTACAGAAAAGCAATCACTGCCATAGCTGCAGCCTCATCCTTGAGCAGGGGTGATGAATTCAAGAGGACTCTCAACACTACACCAATTGGGTCAGAGGAAGTGCAACCCCATGCAGAGATACAGGTGACCGATCTCTGGATGTGAGGACTTCAGAACCCTTGGCAACTTGACCTTGCCAGAATTGAGCTGCAAACCTGCTTTTTCCCTAACCAAACTCCAGTGTTTTCACTGGAAAAATTTTTTGACAGTATCTCTTGATCACTCTTTTTAACAAGTAGGTTATGTAAATGAGACACTGCATACAATGAAGCATATAAACATATTTTAATATTTAGTGATCATATGACTATTTCAATGCTTACTGTATTTTCATTGCCATTTTGTAAAATATAAAAGGAATTTTATAGCTTGTAGCAGAAGATTGCAAGCTAATAAATAATAAAATCTTATATAAGAGAAGGGAGGAGTGTTGAGAGAAAATGTTGGAACTAACACATTAATACTGAAATTACAATTTTAAATATAGTGGGATGCTTATTGTAGGACAGGTTGTTTAGATGAAAATGTCTTGTTCGGTTAGGAGAACAAGGTAGTTTAGAATGGCTGCTGTCAGGAATCGTACTATTTGATTTATAGTTCTGTTCTTTAATATAGGTTCTACTTAATCCATGTATCAGCACTGAATTCTGATGTATCAAAAAAACTAACAATTGTCATATGCAAAAAAAAATCCTACAAAAAAAACAACCTATCCTGTGTACTAGACACACTTAAATCCACCTTAAATAGTAGTGGACAATATATAGCTTTTCCCATCTGTTATTTTACAGGCTCAATCACCTTTATTTTTGGTCATGCTGATTAGGATTGATGGGATTGTTTACTCCTGAACTAAAAAAGAATTCAAGCTTTCAATCAGAATTGCTCAGAGATGCCCACAATTACTCTTGTACCAGAAGCTTCTGTTTAAAACATGGCAATATGTTTTTTTCCAGTAGTAAAAAAGGAAGAAACTATATGACAACAAGATTAGAAGGGAAAACCATCACAGTATATATAAAGCAAAGCAAATGTTGTTCTGTTCTTAATATAAAAATTATCTGCAATAACCATCTTCATGGGGCTCCTTATTTGAATTAATACTTTATGTTTGGGTGTTCATGTATTACAATTTAGTTCATTTAACCATGGATTATTATTTAGTGAATCAAAAGAGCCCGGATCCACACAACAAATTAAGATAGTTTGCAAACCCTGGTTTGCAAACTGCATTGGCTGATTTCACATATTCTAAACCACAAACAAACTACCTTATTTATATATATTTAGTATATAAATATTGCCATCACTGAAATATATATTATTCTGGGCAGCTAACAATATTAAAAATAATTACAAACTGTAAAAAAAAGGGAAAACAACACTCAGATAAAAGTAAAGCCATGATTAGACATTTAACCAAGGAATAGTCATCATCCTACACTTGGGGCCACCACAGAAGGTCAACAGAGATGGGGCCAATTTAATCTACATAGAAAAATATTCTAGAAGAAGAGTGCCATTAACAAAAAAGACTGTTGTCCTGGCCAAGCCAGCTGACATTTATTACCCAATGGGACAAAGAGCACACCCCTCCTGCCAGACTGAATGAAATGACTAGAAACAACTGGGGATATACAGTCCCATAAGTAATTCAACACAGCACCATGAAAAGTTTTAAAGGTAACTCACCACCTTTATGGCCAAAAGCACACTAGTAGCTGGTACAGCAGTTATGCTACATGTACTGAAAAGCAGGCCCCACCATCACAGCATTCTATACCAGCTGAAGCTTCTAAATACTCTTCAAGGGAAACCCCATGTAGAATCCATTAACAATAATCCAGTTTGGAGGTCATTATAGCATAAATGAGTAAAGCCTTCTGATCTAGGAATGAGCACCTCTGAAGAAAAAACCTGAAGCTGTGCAAAAGCCCTCCTAGCCGTAGCTATCATCTCCCCTTGTAACAGGGGCCATCAGCATGGGAGGACCCACAGATTGCATACCAGTTCTTCCTATGGCAGTGCAAGCCCTCCAGAATCAAAGATAGATGGAAGATCCTCAGAACCAGCAGGTCCAAAGCCCCAAAGCTGCTCAGTTTTGCTAGTGTTCAACTGAAGCCATCCACGTTCCCATAGTGTCCAGGAACTGGGAGTAAATCTCTGTGCACTATGCCTTAACATGACATTTAAACATATCCTTGCCCTCATACAGTTTTAACATATAAAGTCAGGATAAAATAGACAAAATATTTCATTCTTTTTTTTTTAATAGAAAAAGTTTTTATTGGTCAATAACGTACAAAACAATAGCTTACAATATGTGGAATTTC
>JANHFO010003908.1:45761-60405 GCA_032468095.1 Pareas carinatus
AGGGGCCCCCAAATTGTTTCTCCTGCTGAATAAATTGACTGCAATAAACCAGGATAAGTCATTTGCTTTAAGAAAACAACATTTCATTAAAAAAGGAAAGAAAGATTTATCTTGGTAACATAGGCTTTTTCCTGGCCACATTCTCATCTTCCTGAATCGTAAAAGGAGAGATGACGAGCGTGTGCTCATAAACCCTTATTCCAAGTCACGCAGGCTGTGCATTAGCACAGACAGAGCATTTGAAGTTATTATACTAAAATAGCTGATAATTGGGAAGTTACATCCACACTCAGAGCACAGCAATAAACTAAAAACACACACCTTGACACGTGAACCAAATCTTTTATGTAACCAAGGCTCTTAAGCAATCGAGTGGGACTGGCTCGTAACCAGCATATATTCTGAGTGATCCATTTGCTCATAGATCCTCTCCATCATGCAGGGACTGGCAATATGGCCACGTCCCACAGGGAGGGCTATTTTCCCAAGGTGGAACGGCTCACTTGTCCTTTTTTAAAAAAAAGAAAATTCTCAGAAGCTGAAGGAAGCAGAAACTCTTCCTCCGAGCACCAGGGGTATTCTCAATGTTTCCAAAACTACAACACCCACCAACACTCTGAGACAGAGGTTTATTCGCCCTAAAAGTCATACACCAAAACATGAGAGGAACAACGCATGCCTGCAGTCTAGGGCAAGGGTCTGGGAGTTGAAGTCCACAAGTCTTAAAGTTGTCACGGTTGGAGACCCCTGGCCTAAATCATTGAGGAGTTGTTCAGAGCCCCCTACATTGGAGAAACCGAGCAGCCTTCAGACAGGATGGCCCAGCACAGGAGAAGCAACACCACAAGACCAGAACCAGCAGTATACCTTCACTTAAAAAAAAAAGGACGCTCTTTTGAAGACCATAAAGCTCACACTTTGGATAGGGAAGATAGACGTAATCAGAAAAAAAAGCCAGGTGCCTCATAACAAAGTCTGACAGATCCCCTGGTGCAAGCAGTCAGAGAGAGGAAGAGCCCGTGGCTCAGTGGCTAAAACAACAGCCTAGCATGTCATTCAGCCCAGGTTCGAATCCCATCAGAGGGTATGATGAAGGCAAATAAGCTAGAAATGGCCATCTGGGACTCCCCTTCTTTCTTTGCTCACTTGTAAAAAATTTCTTAGTGTAATAAAAAAAGTGGGTCGCTTAGTGATCGGCCTGCTTAGCTCCTAGGCTGGGGCTAAAGGGCAAAAAAGGGAGTAGCCACTCCCTGCTGTTAAAAAGTCAGGCGCCTCATAAAAAAGCCTAACGGTTTGAGAGGGATGGAATTCACTTATGCCAAAGTGGAAAATCCTTCCCTCAACAGAGGTGGAGGCCTCAGACGCAACCTGCCCCGTTTTTGAGGCTGCTCTTGCTCAGACCCCAGGAAGATCAAGACCACCTCAAAGACTTACCAGGGAGGTCACGCTTAAGAGACCCACCTAAGAGAAGGATTTAGGCGCCACGGCCCTTACCGACCCTCTGCCTACTCACCTAAGGAGCCTAGTCAGATTATGGGAGAAACGAAACAACCCTGGAGGACATACATGGAGTCCCTCTAACCAACCTGCTCAGACTGAAGAAGCTACTGGGATAAGCAGTGAGGATAAGCAGAAGCACTGATGATGTTGGCTAGCTTGGTAATGAAACGTCTGGAAGAAAACAGCGAAACTCAGAGAACACCAAGGACCCCACAGTTCAGCTCTGAGTGACAGTCGTCCTTTTCTATCTATTACAGCGGTGTCATACTCAATTTCATCGTGGGCCACTTGGACTGCTGCCATGGCTGCTGCCGGCCGGCCTCCCTGCAACCATCGGTGCTCCATGTGGCCATTGGTGCACCCCTGCAGGCCCTGGCAACCTCCCCCAGTGGCCCCCATATAATCAATGAGGGCCTTCCAGCATCCCCCCGGCCCACATAGAGCTTATTGCGGGCCTCCTGGAGGGCTCCCCAAACATTCATGGCCTACCTGTGGGCTTTCCAGCGCCCTCCTGGCCCACACACGGTCTGTTGCGGGCCTCCCGAAGGGCTTCCCAAACATCTGCAGCCTGCCTGTGGGCCCTCCAGTGCCCCCCCCAGCCCCCACATGCCCCGCTGTGGGTCTCTTCGACGACTCCTACCTCCGCGGCCTCCCACGGGCCTTCTGGTGGGCTCCACCTACCTCCATGACCCACATGTGACCCGCTGGGGGGCTCCCCAGCTAAGGTGGCCTGAAGATGAGGCTGCAAGGGCCGGTCCCTTGCCGTCTTCAGGACAGCATTGTGGTCCAGATGGACACAGGCCGTGGGTCGGATCTGGCCTGCGGGCCTTGAGTCTGACATATATGATCTATTAGTTCAGAAAATATATTCTAGGTGCAGATAGTGCAGTGCTTAGCCCGGCGAGTTTTTCTCTGCAAGGGTGAAGCAATAAAATACTCAGCTGGGAAGAACCTCCATGTTTATCCTTCTTGGTTTGAGACTTCATGCATAGTTTACAAACCTAAGCAGTTCCTGCTCTGTCTCACCCCGCCTGATACGGGAACAAGCCATCTGCACGTAGGCATCTGTCTGCCAACACATCTGTGTCCTTGACACAGAAACAACATCTTTCTCATCACCTCTGGGATGTAGAAAGGGACTCGCATGCCACGCTATCGAAGCGAGTAGCATAGAGGCAGGCACAGGGGGCAGAATCACAGACAAATGCAGCAATAACAACATGCGGAGCTGGGCGAAAACAGGCTGCCTCTGCTTACAGCTTTCTCCTGATGTCTAGCTATGGAACTGCAGTAACACAAGAGACAGGGAGAATTTAGAAATTAGAAGTAACTGGGAGAGTCCTAGTGGACAATCCACTGGACGTGAGCCAGCTGTGTGGGGCGGCAGCCAAAAAAGGCCAATGCAATCCTAAGTTGCATCCACAGAGGGATCCAATCAAGATCACGTGAGGTGCTAATACCACTCCACAAAGCCTTAGCGAGACCACGCCTCGAATATGGCATCCAGGTTTGATCACCACACCATAAAAAAGATGTCGAGACCTTAGAAAACGGGCAGAGAAGAGCAACGAAAGGGGACTGGAGGCTGAAACATACGAAGAACAGCTGCAAGAACCGGGCCTGGCTAGTCGAGGAAGGGAAGGACCAGGAGGGGGCAGGATAGCAGTCTTTCAATACTTGAGGGGCTGCCCCAAAGAGGAGGGGGGTTGACCTATTTCTCAAAGCCCCCAAAGGCCAGACAAGGAACAATGGATGGAAAGGGATCAAGGAGAGATTCAGCCTGGAAATAAAGAGAAATTTCCTAAAAGCGAGAACAAACAATCAGTGGAAGAGCTTGCCTCCAGAGGTTGTGGGGGCTCCCTCACTGGAGATTTTCAAGAAGAGAAAGGACAGCCATTTGTTTGAAATGGTACAGGGTCTCCTGCTTGAGCAGGGGGTTGGACTAGATGACCTACAAGGTCCCTTCCAACTCTGTTATAGAACTGGAAAATCTCACTTGAAATGCACTTCTTTAGCTGCACATCTCAGGATGAAGCATTCTGGGAATCCAGAAGATTTCTCAAAGTCTAGTTTATTGTCTTCCAACTTCTGAGACCCCAAGAATGCACGTTCTGTGCTTACTTCATTCTTATGCTGAAAAAGGCTGACTTTGTACTTGATTCATCACTCTACACTCAGCCCCTTGAACCTCACCCTTCTCCTGAGAGGCTGGCAGAAGAAAGGAGCATGTTCTCCCCAGTTTTCCTGCCCAAACCACCTTTGGGATCGGTCCAGGATCATCTCTCAGTGATGCCCTAATGCTGTTTTTTTTCCAAATGGTTTCCACCAAGTCCTTCCAGTGGGAGTCCTCAGCGGGGTCCCGAGAGATAATCAGGGCTGGGGAAGGAGTTCTGTCACTAGAATTTTTCCTCTTGAGCAGGATTTCTGGAATTTTGTGAGGCTGAAAATCTTTTGAGAACTTCTTCAGGCTTCTGGCCTGGTGACTTAACCACAACATTGAACTAGCACTCGTGATTGTAACTAGCCTTTTTTTTTTCCCTAACTAGATGCTAGCTTGAATTATGAGATTGTGGCCCTCATCATTCTAGCAGGATGGCTGGGGAAAATGGGAAATGGCGGATAACCATCTGGAGAGCAGGAGCTACGCACCCCATCCTGGTGGAAAAGAAGCCCAATCTTTGTTTTGGGATGAATCAACTGTTTTTCCGACTCGAAGTTGGCTAGACAACTTCAGTACCAATATGGAAAAGTGACACCTCTGGGCATCTTTCTGCCAGGAGATGAGACAGGGCAGCTACTTACCACTCAAAGCATGTAGGCTCAAATTGTCCAGCAGAATCTGTTCCTCTACCGTCAGTGCCACAACATCATGAGAGCTCGTAGGCCAACATTCAACTTTCTCACAATCCAGAATGCTGGAGTTATTAAATCAGAGAATGAAGATATGGTGAATAGGAAGCTTTTTGGATCAGTACTACTGTCTGTCTGTCCACTCATTCACTCATCCATCCACCTACTGATCCATCCATCCACCCACCCATCCACCCACCTTCATCCATCCATCCACCCACCTATCCACCCACCCAAAAGTGGGGGGGAAAGTGTGTGCGTCTTATGGGGCTCCGGAAGGATCTAATTCGGCCAGCGGGTGCCCAGAGATCAATCCATGGGGCTCCGGGAAGACTCTGATTCGGCCAGCGGGTGCCCAGAGATCGATCTGTGGGGCACCGGGAAGGCTTTATTTCGGCCTCCTGGCCGATCCCCAGGCCTTGGAATGTCCCGCGGATAGATTTCTGTGCACCTGTGAGGCGCTGGGAAGGCTTTAATTTGGCCGCCGGGCCGATCTCCAGGCCTTGGAATGCCACGCAAATCGATCTCTAGGTACCCACGGGCCGAATTATAGGCCTCTGGGCGCAGTGCGTCTTATGGAGCGAAAAATACGGTAGTTTATAAGCCACAATGCCCAAATTCCCACAACCCATAAAACCCAAACTGAACAAATCACCTTATGATGGAGTGTAATGTATGAATAATGCACTAAAAGACAGACAACCAGGACTCAGCTCAAAACTTTAGAGCTGCCTTAATTCCCCAAAGGATGCCATTTAAACACTGCACTGTTAGATAAAGTTTTCAACGAATACTGAAAACAATACAACAGTGGAGAAATACCATTAAACTTGACAAAGAGACCAAGTCTCACAACTTCCACCACCTCATCTAGAAAGGGCCTCTAACTGGAGGGACCTCCCGGGTTCCTTTCTGGCTGTCTTCCTAGGGTCCAGCCAGATGTTGGATCTCTTCAACTGCAGCTGGGACGTTTGCATCTTCCCAGTCTGGGGATGGGTGAGTGGGTGGGTGTGCCAACCGCTGCAGCTTTCCTGTCTCCACAACTCCCACGCAGACTTACCACCTGTCGAGAATTTCCGGTAAGAGTAGTTCTTTCAAGGGCTTCTGCGAGCTGTTCTGCCAGAAACATCTGTTTGTCACAAACTCCTAGGAAGGAAGGAAGGAAGAGAATCTGATCGAGAATCTCAACAGTCCTGACAGGGAAAATCAATCAGTGCAACGGCTTGCCTACAGACATTGTGGGTGTTCCATCACTGGAAGTTTTTAGGAAGTGGCTGGAGAGCTACTTTTCTGGAATGGTATAGGGTCTCCTGCTTGAGCAGGGGGTTAAACTAGAAGACCTCCAAGGTCCCTTCCAACTCTGTTATTCTAGTATATTCTGATTGCAATGGCACCTGTTGGCGGCAAAAAACACTTGTGCAAAAACACAAAACGCTCAAAATCTTCTTCAGGCTCTGAGGTCTGCAGGGACATTTGAGTATGCATGGTAGGGTGGGGGCGGGGGGCATTACTTCACCTTGAACCCCTCCTTGTGGTCATTTCTCCCCCCCCCACCAATCTCACACTGGAGACATTCAGAGATCAGTAATACGTGAGGGCTAAACTATCAGAATGCGATGCATCTAATTTTTTTTTTTACTTCTTTAAAAGAGAAGGGAGAGGTGTGCCATCGTTATTCAACAGTTTGCTGCCAAGTCCCAGTTTTTGGCTGAGTCTGAGTCCACTGTTAAACATTGGCAGGCTGCAAAGCCAATACTTAGGTATTTAAAGAATACGTTAAATTATTCCTTATATTTAGAACCCGATAAGGAATTAAGTCTCACCGCATACACGGAAACTAGTTTTGCAAACAATATCAAAACAAGGAAGTCAACATCTGGTCTGGTAATAATGCTAGGAAACGCATGGAAGTCCATTAGGCAGCAACATATCAGTCTTTCAACGATGGAAACTGAATTCTTCTGTTTATCTTTGCTATGTATGAAGCTAATGTATTTTAAACAACTCTGTTTAGATTTTGAATTGAATATAACTGAACCATTTCTTGTTTACGAAGATAACTAAGTCGCTATAAAATTGGCAACCATTATTGCTCTTAGAACAAGGTCAAAGCATACTGATGTAAGATATCTGAATGTGCGACAATGTGTTGAAAACAAAATGATTGTGCTGAGGTATTGTGAGAGTGAATAGAATATAGCTGATAATTTCACAAGTGCACAAGGTTTCCAGATTTATGATTTATGTAAGAAATATGGTTTAACACTGTAACACTGTAAATATGCACTGTAACTTTGGGGATGTGTATAATGTGTACATATATTGTAAACCAAAAGGAAGAATGTTAGGGTCACTTTAAGAGTCCAAACAGTTGGTTTACCATATGTGGCTGTAAACCATGATGACTCAGTGCATTTACTGGGACCAGGATACTGATTGAGTGCAAGACGGTAGAATTGCTATAAAGCAGGAAGCCAGAGAGCACCACTCTCTCTCCATTGCTGTATCTGTGCTCCGGTGTTACTGTTCTGCTTGCTGCTTATCCTGGTTAGTTTCTACTGTATTGACTCCCCCCCCCCATACCTGCAAAGAGAAGGGCTGAGTCAGGTCGATCCGGACGCAGCCCAGCCCTCGGCAAGCGGCTTGGCAAAGCATCCGCACGGTGGCCCATAGACCAAGAGCTTGGGCAGGATCCTGGAAAAGAGAACAAGCCGTGCCGGTGTCAGTTGTGGTCAAGAGAACGGTTGCAAGGACTGGGCACAGCTAGTCTGGCGAAGAGATTATTTATTTAGCATAGGGTGGGCACGTCAGGATTCTCATAAGCTTACAAACTCAGGGACTGACTCAATATATGCGAGACTTGTTGGGTTGCATATATAAAGTCTCTGGGATTTTCCTGATAGGCATTCGAGGGGCAGGGGGCTCTTCCCCTATGGGCTGTCCTGTCTGCTTTGGGGCACCGCAGCTGCACTCTGAGGAGAAGACGAGTTTCCCCCATTTATACAGGAGATCAACAGACTGGCCATGGTGGGATCTGTTCCTGTCAAGAGTTGCTCAGGTCTTGCAAGGGAGGTCAAATCCTCTCGGGTTATCTCTTAGACAGGAAATATTGTGATACTCTGGAGGAGGGGGCAGTGGACAGCCATTCCTGCATCCAGGCCTGGGATAGATCAAAGTATTATTTATTTATTTATTATTTAGACTTATATCCCGCTTAACAGTGTTTTACAGCACTCTCTAAGTGGTTTACTTTTTTGACCCCTTCCTGGTGGACATCCCTAGTTGTGGACCGAGGGCCACTTGGTTGAGCTTCGGTTTGGACCCTTGACCAGACAGGGCAGCAGAATTGGGCAGAACTGGGCAATAATAGGCTGCAGGTGGGAGATCAGAATTTTTAAATTCTCCTCCAGGCGTTTCTTGCAATTCCAAGGAAGAGTCAGGACAAAAGATGGCATTTCTAGGCCAGTCTGCTCATTAGCCAATTCCCTTCCCCCCACGCCGCCTCCTGGCACTTCCTTATTGCTAATCTTAAAGAAGCAATTTAAAAAAAACTGTGCTTCTTCTGCCTGAAAGGGCTGTGGAGCTAGGCACCCAACTTCCTGAACCCAGGAGAGAATGCTGGCTGGGGAATTCTGGGAGTTGAAGTCCACAAGTCTTAAAGTGGCCAAGGTTGGAGACCCCTGCGCTAGCAAGCTCTCTGCACCTCTCTGTCCCGACTGGTTTCCATTCAGATAAAACAAAATAAGGATCCCTTTGCATGTGAGCTGCAAAGACAGGCAGCCCAACAAGCAACGTGGTTGCACCCTGAAGGAATTACATGGAATGGATTTAATTTCAGTTCGGTTCTACTTCTAGAACTTCCATCCACTGTTCCTTTCAGAGGTCAACAGCAGATACCACATTAAAATAACAGCAGTCTGCAGTCCAGCATTTTTCAGACGTATCAATAGAAGAGAACATTTGCAGCTGGGGGTGGGGAGGAAATGTGGGGTCCTGGCTGCTCTCTAAGTTTGGTGGTCTTCAGGCAGACGTTTAAATACCAAAAAAGGTAACCTCATCAGTGCTAGCAAACCCTAACCCTCTAGCACTGACGAGGTTACCTAGTTTGGTAACAAAACGTCTGCAAGAAGACCACCAAGCTTAGAGAGCAGCCAAGATCCCACGTTTTTCAGATGTGTTGGAAGCAGGACCTTCAGAATTCCCAGCTCCCTCACTTCTGGAAGATGTTGGGTTATAAAGGATGGAGATAGTCAGACAAATCGATGATAGTGTTTATTCTCCAAATGCTGTAGTTCAAAGGGGGTCAAGATGTACAGAACGAGGAGGTTTTACTGGGCGAGTGGGGAAAGGAATGTTTGTAGAGACACAAAAAATAAAAAAGAACAAACAAAAACATAGAGAGGAAGAGAAAAATCTAACGCCAAGCGTTGGGGCTAGAGAGGGACTGCAAACTGAAGGAGATGATTACTTTATGTCTGGCAATCTCAGTTAATTGACCAGGCTGCTAAAAAGAGAATATAGAGATGATGCATTCGATCCTATTCTGATCCCAGATGATCTCCAAATTCCTTTCCCACTCTAGGATTCCCGGATCATTCCCTCCAATGATTTCTTGCAGCAGCTCCATTTTAAGCCTGAAAAGGATTTGCGGGGCCTTTCGGCCACAGATCTTCTTACCTCCTCACTCCTGTGAATGAAGTCTGGAGTTCTCTCGTAGGAGATGCCAACAGGCACTATCATGACGTCTGGGATGACCCCAGTGTGATAAGCACTGAGCACCAGGCTCAGCCAGGCTCTACCGGACAGGGACAGCTGCTGAGCCCCAGAGAAGACCTCCTCCATGAAGATCAGCAGGGGTTGCTTGCTCAGGAGTAGTTCTTCGACGTACTGCGAGAGAGAAGGCAGGAAGACTGAGAAAAACAAGAACAGTTCTTCCTGTGTCACAGGGCCCTTGGCTCAAACCCGAAGTCTCTCAACTTGGCAACTTTAAGACTTGTGGACTTCAATTCCCAGAATTCCTCAGGCAGGAAAGACATGGCTGTCTGAGGAATTCTGGGAGCTGAAGTCCACAAGTCTTAAAGTAGCCAGGTTTGGAGAGACCCCTGTTTTATAAGCATCTTATGCTCAGCGTTGTGCGATGATTAAAGTATAAAAAGGGGTAGGCCCTTTCGGATTAGCGCGTTTGATTAAACAGTATAAGCTTTTAAGTTAAACTTTGTCAGTGTGAGAAGACCCTATCGGAGCCCCCCTTGAAGTTCTTGGATTTCAGGAGTCACTCACGGTTCATGCAACCTTTATGGAGCTCCTGGTGTTCTGATGAAGTGAGCTTCAGCTCACAAAAGCTTCTGCTTTTTAATAAAATGGGCAGGTTGGAAACACGGCTATCAGATTCCTCTTGATTTGGGGCTTCCACAGACTAACATGGTTCTCCTACACAGTGGCGATTAAGGGATTGACCACAGAGATCCAGGTTCAGGTTATGGCTCAAATCCAAAGTCCTCAACTCCAATCCTTCTCCCTCAACCCACCTACTCCACAAGACTGCTTTTGTTACAGGGATAAAATAGGGGGCTCTTTGGAATAGAATGGAATGGAATAAAGAATAGAGTAGAGTAGAGTAGAGTAGGCTAGGGTAGGATATAGGATAGAATGGAATAGAATATAGAATAGGAATAGGATTGTTTATTGGCCAAGTGTGATTGGACACACAAGGAATTTGTCTCCAGTTCATAGGCTCTCAATGTACATATAAGCTACAAGTGATAAATCATGATCATAATCATAAATACAACCATCATAAATCAAAAGATACAACACTCAGTGATAGTCATAACTAAATAAAAGCAATCAACACAAATCTTAAGATGCAAACATCAAAGTGACAGCCATGCTAAAGGAACAGGTAAACAGACCCTCCGGAAAGACAGTCACTGTAATAAATCTACAAGCCTACTTCATCAGACCCGATTATTGCCGGCAGATCAGACAAAACGGTCCACATGCCCATCAAAAAGGATCAAGAGTGGAGGGAAAAAAACCCTGGAAACAGTCAAATGCAAAATGTTCAAGGGATTTCTAACACTTCTATGCCGACTGAACCACAAGGGGTCCTTCACAATAGCTACAAATGACCACATCGTCCTTTGCGTGTCTCCTTTAGAAGAGCAGAATCGGCAACCTCAATTAAGCCCTGCAATGAAGGAGAATCTCAGCTGCTCTTTTAACTTCCGTCCTTCCTTCCTTTTCACAAAATATCCTTGAAGGCAAGATCGCGAGCAGCGTGTGCCTGAAGACGGTTTCCAGAGAGTGCCAAAGGCTGTCTGGAGCTCTTCTCTGATCTTCTCCACAGCCAGGGAAACGTGAAAACTACCCTGCGGGTTGTCCCAGAGCTGCTTTTTCAAAAGGCAGCTGGACTTTTCTTTTGTTTTTTCCTTGAAGACGTTTAGCTTCTCATCCAAGCCTTTTCAGCTCTGAATGGTGGTGGCGGAATGGACAGATTTATATTCCTTTTAGTAATCTGGTTGCTTTCTCTGAGACTCTCTTTCTTTGCCACCTTGTAAAACCACTTGCTGTTATATAAAAAGTGTGTCGCCTAGTGATAGGCCTGCTAAAGCCCCTAGTCTGGGGCCAAAACGTAAAATGGAGCAGTTTGCTCCCTTCTGCACTCAGAAAAACACCAGGTGCCTCATTAAAAAAAAATGGCTGATAGCCAATTTAATACAGAGATTAAATGAATAGCAAGAGCAAGAACACTTGGACACCGCCCCAGACTGCTTTACAGCACTCACTGAGTAGTTTGCAATACCAACATATTGCCCCCAGCAATCTGGCTCCTCATTTTCTCAACCTGGGAAGGATGGAAGGCTGAGTCAAACTGGAACCCGTCAGGATCAAACTCTAGACCGTGGGCAGAAGTTGCCTGCAATACTGCACTTAACCACCGGGGCTCCCAAGAAGAAGCAGCTACGTTCACCAGCCTCCAGTCAAACTTTTGAAGTCACTTCAAACTCCCTAGAAACCCCTTTTCCCTCAGGATGCTCTTGCTGGGTCTTTCTCTTATTAGCAGAAAAGTAGCCCCCCCAGCCTCCCCACTTGCTCCTGGCCCCAAAGAGCCCAGCATTTCCCTGCCTCAAAGATCAAGCACTCAACTCACGGAAGCCAACACGGCTCTGGAGAGGGCGCTTTCGTCACCGTCCTGTCTCGGCCCCATTCCCTCGGGCAGGAACACTCCTCCCAGGGAAGCCAGCAGAGTCCTGGACCGAGAAGATAAAAATTCAGTTAGTTCACCCTGAGGAAAACTGTGGCTGGTAGTTTTGCAAACTCTTCAAGCATCCTGGGATAAATTTGCTATATAGGGCAGGATCCTACCTTGTGTGAATCTTCACTGCCTTTGGCACGCTAAACTAGAAAAGTCATTTATTTTTTCCAAATATGGAGAAATATCGCTTGAAACATGAAAGTTGGGGATAAGCTGCTTGCGAGGAAGGAAAAATGTGATCATAGCTTCAGGCCAGGGGCACAGAAGTCATGAAAAGTGTGCAAATATAAAGACAAAAATATAAAGACAAACACGCATTTAAGGGTGCATTGAAGTTAGTCTGAAGGCTCTGGCTAGGGAATTAAAAAAAATTATTGGGATGCTACACATCCTCCCCATGACCAGTTTTCCTTGCTACCTACTGGAAGGGGACTTGGGGGTCAGATCTGAAGCAGAACATAACATCTAGGTTCAGTCACAGTTTTGCTCCATATAGTTTCAACCTTGTGGATTCTCAGGTTTTCTCTTTCCACCATGTATTCAAAATGGACAGTGATTAATATACTGTTTCCCTCCAAAATAAGACCTAACCTGAAAAAGAAGCCCTAGCATGATTTTTCTGGATGCCGGTAATATAAACACTACCCCAAAATAAGTTCCAGTTAAGATCTTCAGCCAGACAGATGCATGGAGCACCGTATTTCCCCCCAAATAAGCCCTTATAAAAGATCTTATCTTTTATCCTATCCTCAAAAAAAAGCTTTGTTCTGAATAGTGCATTTTCTAACAGGGTGAACCTCTCTAGATAGAAAGCTAAATTCCATGTGTTCGTTGTGGGAAGAACGCATCCTGCAAATGATTAAAATGCTGTTATTTCATTTAAAAAGTCTGGTGAAATTGGATTTATTCGAAACAAATGGTAAAAGCTTTTTCCAAGATAGAGCCTCCCACACACATTTTAAAAAGAGAGAGAGAGAGAGAGAGAAAGGTAAAAGGAAGGGAAGGAAAAGAGAATCCACGGGAGACCCAGGAGGTCTTCAAGAAAAGATTGGATAGCTTTTTAAAAAAGACATTTATCCAGGGATCACCGGCTAAATGGCTGTCTGTCTGTCTCTGTGAAAGGAATTTTATTGGGTGGTGTCAGCTTTACCCGCAGGAGGTCTGAATGCTGATAGGCATTCGGGGGAGGCTCCTTTCTTGTCCCTCTGTGGTTTCCACCAAGGCCCACTGGATGCTATTTGTCCAGGATGGAATAAGATCTCCTGCCACAGGGAGGGGGTTGGAGTAGATGACCTCTGAGGTCCCTTCCAGTCTTTCGATTCTAAATAAAGTTACTGATGAACCAGAAATTGGCAGGGTGGGGGAACAAATCACCAGTGGAGAACGCTTTCTGAGAAATTCTACCTGTAACAGCAAAAGGTTTTACAAGCTGGCAAAGAAAGAAAGGGAGTCTCGGAAGGCCATTTCTAGCTTATTTGCTTTCATCACTGAGAGAGATATCCTCTGATGGGATTCAAACCTGGGCTGAGTGGCATGTGAGGTTAATGTCTGAGCCACTGAGCCACAGGGTCTCCCTCTCTTTGTTGGCTTGTACCAGGGGATCTATCAGCCTTTTTTTATGAGGCACCTGTTTTCTTTCTGAGTACAAAAGGGAATGAACTACTTGCTGTTATTAAAAAAAAATGTGTTGCCTAGCGGCAGTCCTGTTAAAACTCCTAGTCTGGGGCTGAAAGGCAAAAAGGAAGTAGTACTTTTGAGTACTTCTGTACTCAGAAAAAAACAGGTGCCTCACAAAAAAATTCTACCTATGCAAGAGCCTTTGAGCAGCATCCTTTCCTTCTGCATCTTGATAAATGCTCCAATCCTCACCTCCATACACATTTGCATCTCAGGTCCCGATGAACTGAGAAACGGTGCTTAATCTCACTTAGTGACTTTATGGGTAGAATGGGTTTGAACCACACCTTATTTTAAACTATTGCATTGTGTAGAATCAAAATTTACTCTGACCTAGGTTTGCATGGGACAATTATTTTTTTAGGTAATCAACTGGAACAAAGTAAAGCATTATTCTGAGTTTTGTGAGAATTCAGGAGAAAGGCATGAGAAGGCATAGGATCTCACTCCTCGGGATACAAGTCCAACGCATAACCGACTTGCATGTCAAATTAATATATTATTGTTTATTTTGCCTGCTTTTCTTTTTATTACACACAACAAGAATAAGTCATAATACAGCAGAGACTTTATCATTAAATATTCAGCTTAAAACAAAATCTTTATTGCACCACAATTATTTTGATGCAATTTGCAGTTCTTTATAAAGGCTATATTTAACTTGGACCTCCTAAACTTTAAACCTGATGGTCATGAATACTGATTATTTCAAATCATATTTAACACCGACATCAACCTCTTCTTTTTCCTCCATCTACAAAGATTCAACTTATCTAAACAGTAATGTGTTAATAATCTCTCATTAATACTGCATAATATGCCCCTGTATCAAAATAATATATTCCTTAGCACTTATAATAATGCAATAAAATAGATTCTAAAAAAAGATTCATATCTTTTCCAGGATGTTGAATCTACCTGTAGGCTGGAGTGAAGGCCTTGTTCTCCCAAGCCACTCGAGGCATGGCTACACCCTGCGAGACCAAAAGGAATGGGAGGCACAGCCCATCCAGGTGAGACTTGTGAGTTGAAAGGAAAACCACAGGAGTATTAGCCTGGTTGCAGGGGGAAAATAAAGAGATTCAGGTTCCAGCAAGAGGGAATTGCACGGGGATGCACTCCAGAAGGGGGAATAGAGGTACGCCTTGGCGTTCGTTTAGTGAATGTTCGTAGCTACAATGGTGTTAGCCCCCTAGGCTTAGAACCAATGTTTGGAACAAGCAGATGGTGCGTGTAGTGAAAAACGCTGTGGGTTAGGAAGTAACAATGGAAACCAGTATCGCACAGGCACAGAGTACAGTAGGTATAAAAGTCTTTATAAACAGAAAGTTAAACACAGTCCAGTCTTCTAAGTCAACA
>JANHFO010003909.1:36615-51878 GCA_032468095.1 Pareas carinatus
TTTAACAAATATTTACAGAATTATGGGGTGTGGAGGAAAGGGAATGGGAATAGGGGGAGGGAGTAGGGAAGGGGGGGAATTGGCCACCTGCCATTTCTCTTGATCCTAGAATCCGCCATCAATTATGATCCATTTGCAAGTGTGGTCAGGTACAGTTAGCAGAGTCAGTTTGTTTATAAGAATATCTGGAATAATAGTATTGAATGCAGAATTGAAGTTCACAAAAATGATTCTTGCATGTTTTGGGGTGATCAAGATGTTGGAGTATGTAGTGTAGTGCCATATTTATAGCATCATCTGTCAATCTGTTTGCACGATAGACAAATTTTAAGGGGTCTAGTAGTGTTTTGATAACCAAGTAATCTTAGCTTTCATAAGATTTATCCATGAATCGCACTAACAGCTACACCAAGCCCTGCATACTCAACTTGTGAATATTACTCAAACATTTGGAAAGATTTGCCCCAAAGAAACTCATCCTAAAGATAGTTCTATTTTGCATCTGAGATTAGATTGCTGCTTTCCCTCCTACCCTTAGCTTTTCAATTCAATTTCCCGTCAATTAAAATTGAATTTAAACGCAGGAGGACAAGACACGGCTATCCCAAGCCCGCTTGATGGAACAAATGGGTCTTCAGGGCACAGCGGAAGGTTCGAAGGTCAGTAATCGATCGAATAACAGGGGGGAGGTCGTTCCAGAGGGTGGTTGTTTTAATTAAATCCCAGTAGAAGACAGAGAGGGGACTTCTTCTATAGAACTTTTCGAATTCTGGAAATAAGAGCAGTTACAGAGGCTGTAAAAAGTGACTACATTTTTTATCAAAAAAGAAAAAAAGGACAAAAAATTCCTTTCCTCAAATAACAACAGCTCATTTTTACTATCTTACAATAAAGAAAGAAACAAGAGCTGAAGAAATTCATAAGACATTCTAAAGCATTCTGAAATAAACAAAATACAAGCCTCTGTCAGACAGGAAGAAAAATTCTCAAAACAGAGAAATAATTTCAGCATAATGTTAATTTACTTATCTTTTGTTTAAAGTTGAATATGGTACATAGAGAATATAATACAACCCTACTGGAATGATATGGGTACAGAATGCAAATATGTAATAGTAAACTTAGTTTGAATGCATTACCAGGAATGTGTTGATTAATTCAATGCTGGGAAGACATTCATATAAAAGATTCTGCACCTAAACTGTAAAGTGTTACAAAAGACTATGCTGTATACATTTTCCAAATATGGAGATCAACTATAATTTTATGGTTCAACTCATTTCCAATGTTACTTATTTCTCCTTACAGTTCTGTTCTTCCTAATATTCAAACTGTATTTATGCCTTTCAAAATGCATTATTTGTTGTCTTTTTCTCTATCCAGTGAGAATAATTTTTCCAAAGATTTCATCAACCTTGATTGAATATCAGTGATGTTTGAATGTTAAGTGCTTAGTAAATAATTCATATTGGTACTGACATCAGCCTTCTTGAAACTGTATGTATAAAATTATTGCTCTCTAACGCCCCCAATATCTATATAAAATATACTTTTCTAGAAATCTTTTCCCTAAAGAGAAAGAGAGAAATGTCAATTATTCTTGCCCAGCCCAATTTGAATTTCTAATACTGTATACACAAGTTTCAACTTCTCCTTTTATAAGCACCCTCCCATCTTCATGAGTCAGGATAAAAGTAGGAATGGACAAATTGGTCCATTTCACCATCCAAGATTACGGTTGTTCCAATCTTAAATTTGATTTATTCAGTAGTTTTTTTATCATGGAGAATTTTTTTTCCTAAAATTTATTCTAGAATACTTTGTTGATGAGGATATATCCACTATATGGATATGCAGTATTGATGCCAAAGCCATTTTTAACTGACTTCATAAATATACATGCAATGTACAGAAGCATTTTGGTGCAGCTTCTTATTCATTTATATGGGAGCAAAATCTTTTAATGAAAAGTCATAAACTCATTTATATAACAAAAGCTATTTCCAAGGAGACACATAATTGTCGTTTGATTCTTGAGTCCTCCCTCTTGCTGCCCAAAAAGAGTGTTCCATCCCAGAAACCTTCTGGCTTCAGCAGCAAAGAAAAAGTCTACCACTGTCACTATGGAAACTGTGAAGAAAAAAAACAAGTCATTTCTCACTTGTGCTAAAAGAACATTATAAAAAAGTTAAAGTTATTTGATTCACTTCTTGCTTCTCCCACTTCTTTTTAGAGTGTCTGAAAAAGCATATCAGCAAAATTAAAGTAAAAAATAAAGTAAACCACTAAAGAAAGGTACTAGCAGAAGTAGTCAGAACTCAGAATATATTTTAGGGAAATAAATTGATCTTTGTTTGAAATCAAAAGTTAATAATAAACGGTAGCACTGGCTAAGCTTCTGAACATTCCTTAGAGTACCACTCTGAGAAGCACATAAAAAATCGATGACTACTTAATATTGCATTTTGGAAAGCAACAGAATTAATATTAGGGTTTCGATGGACAACCAGAAGCCATACTTTGAATATTTAAAAATGATGGCTGCTAGAGTCTATTATAAAATTGGCTGCATTGTGAGCTCACTGGAATAAGCAAGTCTAGGAAAAAATGTTAAAAAGTTAATGTGTATGTATATACTGTATGTGTGGATTTTCCTAATTACATCAATCAAATTCTCTAACATTCCCTAAGTCATATTGCATGTTACTTTTATTGCATTTTACTCAATGCTACTTACTTATTGTTTGCGCTTTTTCTCAATGTGATTTTTAATGTGTATTTTTTTAAAATTGAAGACTCACATCATAATATTTAGAGCAAATAGCTGAATTCCATTTAGGCTGTTGATTTGTAATGCAACATTATATTAAAAGAGAAAAATCAGCTTTGCACTCAGTGCTTGGCATCCCTTTAGTTCAGAGGTTTTCAGCCATTTTCAAGCTGTGGACCCCCAAACATGTTGTTACTACATGGCAACATACTTTTTCCATTTTTTCTTGACCTGTCTGCAGACCCTCTGGCCACTTGTCATGGACCCCAGATTGAAAACCTCTGCTGTAGTTTTCTTGGCAAAATGTGGAAATGGTTTTCCATTGCCTTCTAGGAAACTTAACATTTCTTAGACTAACCTCCAGGGAAAATGGTTTGAATACAAACTGCTTCAAGCATTCTGTTCTTGACATAAATCAGCAATGTCTTGAGAGCTTATTTTGAGAATGGATTGGTGCACAGTGTTTTGTTCTGAGCTTGGAAGACATTATTTACACTTTGAATGACTATGTTCCAAACTGTTCTGGGTGTTTTGAACATGACCTTGTATCTTGTTATTGGACAGTGCATTGCTTTGGGAAAAAAAAGATCTTGCCTTCACAGCAATTATGTCAAAATAACAAGTTATGATGACATCATCATGCAAATACCACTAGTTCAACTTCCATTCTGTTGCCCCAGGATCATTATTTGCACTTTTTGTGCCCAATTCATATGGACAAGCCCTGGGTTTGTTATGTGTTTCATAGTTTTATGAAATTTAGCCATACTAGAGTTATTCCTATGCTACCTTGGTCTTAAGCTGAACAAGTTCTTGGTGCAAATCATTTTAGACTAACTATTTCTGCCAATGAGGGTATATCTTCCCACCTGCTTACAAACTGGATCACCCTATGCAAGCTTGGGGATTGTTTAAAGAAATCATATATTGTAGAAAAGGAAAGGAAAATGCAAAAGATACTGGCTGGCAAGGACTGTTTAAAGTAGGAGATGTTATGCTCTGATTTAAGAGTATTGTTGAGCTTTCCAGTTCAAGGTAACAACAAAACGATGTATATTCTATTTGTTTGATCTAACTGGCTTTTTAAAAGTCTGTACTTTCTTTTTAAAATTGCTTTTGCCAATATGCATAGAATGTTGTAGGATGGACCATAAAATGTACTGAAGTTGGTTTTGGCTGAACTACAAAGCTGACTTTCCTACTGTTGTAGCTTTTTCATCTGTACCAGCTCAAGGCTCAAGGTTTGGGAGACTCTAGGAAGGGGAACTTTGATGGCTTCTAAGGGCGATTTTGGAACACACTGCCCCAGTTGAAAATTTCTTTCCAAAGCTCTGAGCTAACAATATTGTGACAGCTCAAAGCTCAGCTGTTTTAAGTGTCCCTTACTCTACTGGAACAAAACTCAATGTTCTGATGACCCTTGCTTCCCTTTTCACCTGATGGTATAAGAGTTGTGAGGCAGCATTCCATAAGGATCGATTAAGTTGTCATTCCATATGTAAAATTGCAATTTTTCTCCCTATTTTTTTGGAATAATTCTCATTTTTATATTCAATATTGTTTCATTTCCTTATTACAAAATATTATCTCCCGTTTACTCTTTGACTGAATCTTTTACATAAGATTTTCATCCTCATTCCCCTCTTCCCAAATATCATTAGTAGAGCGCTAGCCTCTATTTTAATCTCTTCTTAGTTTTAGTCCTCTGTTTTGCCCCTTGGTTATTACTCCATCATTATTATAGTATTTTGCTGAGAAGTCCTATTTGCTATTAACTGCATCTCTACTATTGTGCCTAATAAAATAGGAAAGTAGCTTTTTTAAACAAGGCAGAACCGGACTTACATGATTCCAAAACTCCCTCTAATCATCTAACATAGCAAAACCACATCACAATTTAGCAAGGACAATCAAAATCAAAATTGTTGATTACAATAGGCCACTTTTAAATAGCAGTCAACTCTATAATAGGATTTATATGCCCTCTAGTAACAACAAATTGGAGTAGATTAATTCAATTTAAATTTATGTCCTTCATTCTGCAGGTAACTTTCTTGTGAACCATGAGATGTACAATAATTTGAACACCCAAATTATGAAGCAGTAAAAACTATGTACACAAAGAGATATATGTACATCTAATGCACACAATAAAATAGTTCAGTGTGGGAAAACATGTGGGACCCACTTGGGGATTAATGGGTTTTTTTCCAGGAACTATCAATTACCTGCTTTAACTGGGTAGTACAGATTATAAAGAGGGATATAATTACTGGCAAATGCTGTGAGATATATAAAGACAAATAGGGGCGAGGGATGAATAGGAGCTCATGCATTTCACTAAGAACTATATATTTGGATGTAGTAATTTGCTAACTGGGGTTTCTCAAAGTGATTATCAAAGATATATAGTATATGCAGAACTGGGAAAGAGATTGCTTGCTATGCTGAGAAAAGGGGTTATTGATTCACAAAGAAAAATCAGCAGGCTTTAAAATTGGAATAAATAGACTGAGCCTTTCATAGATATCTCACTGAAACACTGTCCATAGCCCTATTCTTTGCAATGCTTATAATTTCTGGCAAAGCACCTTCTGGGGAAGAAAAAGAAAACAAAAAGACTATTGGGTTCCATGATCTTTCATACAGCAGCTGGCATTCTTTGCTCACTGCCTATTTTCCATATGGGGGATTGATTTAGATGCGATATTAACAGTGAGAGCAATGCTCCGTCACTGGAGGTTTTTAAGAAGAGATTGAACTGCATGTTATCTGGAATGGTACAGGGTTTTCTGCTTGTGTAGAGATTTGGACTAGATGTCCTTGAAGGTCCCTTCCAACTCTGTTATATCATTTCAGATACAGTATTTATTTAGTTTCTGTTCCAGAGAAATGCAGGTTATTTCCCAGATCTTTCTAAAAAGTGGTAATCTATCAAACTATTAATATATTCCTGAATGTGTTGCCTAAAAGAGGATTTGAAATAACCACATATACATTCCTAATACCTGGCACATGCTGGATTATAATCCTATCATTCATTGGCTTTGCTAATTAGGGATATACTACTTTATGCATGCTAGTTCTCCCTTCAAGTACTATGTCAGACATTAAAAAAACATTGAAAAGATAAACTGTTGGAAATAGATATGACTATTTTAATTTCTTTGACTATTTCACTTTGACTATTCTGATAAAGAGGACATGAAAGCATGTTGACATTACATCCAGACTATTGTTTAGCGCTTGCTAGTTCTGACCTTTTGGATGGATTCCCAATTGACTTTGGTTTGTATATATCTGACATGGTTGAATTTAATTGGCCTGAATTTATTGCTTCTGGTGGTTCAGTACAACAATGATAATGAATCTTAGAAGCTAGGTTTCATCTAGGCTTTATGGAATAAATTTCAATTTTGGTTGGAGCAATGATAGAAAACTTTATAAGATCAAGATGTGAATCTGGAAACAGGAAGATATGAATACTAATGTGGAGTCTGAAGAGAGAAGTAAATTCAGATTATGATCTGTATTTAAATAGAGGTCCAGTAGAAATCAAGTGCATGATGTCACTTGTCCCTTTCTCTCTCTCCTGTGAGGATACCCATATATCCAAATTCAAAGTGTTCAAAATATGTAGCCACTGTAGTTTAAAGTGATGCTTAAAGTGATGGAACATAATTTAGAATTAAAGCAAGTCTAAACATAACCAGCTATAGAAATTGTAAAATAGAAATAAAAATCAGTAGAAATTGGAAGTTCATTGAAGCAAAATATTCATCTTCTATTTCTTTAAGCACCAAAATGACAGAACTGGATTATCTTACAAATAGGGCAACAATAGAATCTGATCCTTCTATATATTCACCAAATGTACTTTACAACTGAATTTGTGAATCAATTAAGTCCAACATTTTTTCATATTCCCTAATAAGTGCTTAGCTCTGTTATTGATCATCTGCAATGAAGTTGTTGTTGACTCATAGAAAACACAATTTTTTACCTGAATGATCTGTTCCCAACTTTGGCTATCCATGATATTGCCGGGAGTATTCTCTAATCCCAAATTTCAAAAGTATTAATAGTCTTTTTATTCTGCTTTGAAAGTCCAACTTTCACTTCCTAGGGACTAACACACCGAAAACCATTGTATACATTATTCCAATCTTTGTTTAGACACATCCTGGCATTTGAGCACCTTATCCAAGTCCTTCATGGCTAGTATACCAAGTGGTAGTATGGCATATACAGTATACTTACTGCTGTTCCATTACTGTTGACAGGGTAAAAACGTCTACCACTTCAAAATTTCTATAGTCAGTTCTAAGACTAGGTTGCTGTACCTATTACATTCTTCTTCTTCTTCTGTATATCTTAGTCCAATTTTTTTCACTACAATCCTTGACTTTTCATTATTTCTCTGTATAGTTTATTTGCAATTTCGGCTATCAGACTAGTGTTATCAGCAAAGCACAGGTTATTAATGTTTCTCCTTCCAATTTTAAAACTAAAACTCTTCTTCCAATCCAGTTTCCCTCAATATATATTCCTCAAATTTCTTAGGATCTAGATGATTTTAAGGATTATTTTGCTAACATGTGAAATAAGCAATATTGTAATATAATTTGCACATTATGTTACATCTCCTTTTTTGTTATTGATTTTAGACTGATCTCCTCTGAGCTGCTTGGCCACTGTGCTGCAAAGATTGATAAGTACCGTGACTGATTTTTCATCAGTGATGTGCCATTTTCCTTTAGACAGTCCTTTAATTCCTGAAGCCTTCTGACTTCATAATGACCAAATGCTGGTTTAACTTCAATGTATTTGTTTGTTTGTTCAA
The DNA here is from genome assembly GCA_032468095.1 of Pareas carinatus. NCBI lineage: Eukaryota > Metazoa > Chordata > Lepidosauria > Squamata > Pareidae > Pareas > Pareas carinatus. The sequence goes on from JANHFO010003909.1 coordinate 44,229, forward strand.
TTTAAATGGCCACCTATCTTCTATATATTATTCTGGACAACTAATTATATAACAAATAAGATAAAAATAATATAACCAAATCGTAAATAAAATACAACAACCAAGGAAAAAACAATCAACAGCAATTAATACAATCATGGCATACACTCAGTAAAATTAAGTCTTCAAGGTCTTACAAAAGGCCAAGAAGGACAGGTTTGATCTCCAGGGGACTGGAATTCTGGAAGGCAGGCACCACAATAGAAAGTTTTTTTTCTTCTTGGATCCCACCAAAACCTGTCTGTCTAGACAAATCTAATAGGGCAGTTAAATGCAACTGTGAAGAGAATATTATGCAAGTAACCTGGTCCCAAGACACAAAAGCTTTAACGGTAATTATCAACACTTTTAATTGAATCTGGAAGCTTCTTGGCGACCAATGTCAAGAGCAGAGGTGTCACATGAACCAAACAATAGGAACACATGTCTGCCTATGTCACTGCATTTTACACCAACTAGAGCTTTCAGATAATTTTCACTCATATTGATTATCATTGCCTCATCTTCCAAAGTCATTCTTACATACCTTTACACCCATCTATGACTAAGAGTCAGAATGGTGTAGTGGTTAAGAGCAGCACTGCAGGCTATTTCTGCTGATTACCATCTACCATTAACCATCAAGTTCAGCAGTTCGATTCCCACTGGCTCAAGGTTGACTCAGCCTTCCATCCTTCCAAGGTCGATAAAATGAGGATCCAGATTGTTGGGGGCAATATACTGACTGTGTAAACTGCTTAGAGAGTGCTGTAAAGCACTGTTAAGCGGTATATAAATAACGATAACGATAACAATAACAATAAACAACAACAACAACAACAACAACAATAATAATTTAGTTTCCATAAAGCTATTGTCATGCCTAGGTCCAAAGACAACATAATGAGACTCAATTGACTTCAGTCCTTTAGCTGTTTACACCTAATGACAGAATCTTAGCAAAAATAAACTAAAATCTTCTAACCTACTAGATTTTGCAGAGAGATTCAATGGTGTGAGTACTCCAAAACTTTTCCCCTCCCTATTCGCCTCAGCTGTTGTTGCAGCGATGGACCGCAGGAGGAATTCTACCCTGCTCCTGAAGCAGCTCCGTTAGCGCTGGAATACCCACTCCCTCCTCCAGCTCGCCTTCCCCTTTGCAAGCCCCATAGGCCCAGTAGCCCCTCTCTGTGGCCAGTTCTTATCTGTGTCACCAGGACATGCAAAGAGCAACCCGCGCAGGACCCGAGCTGTGTGGCTGAGAAAGCGGGGCTACATCAGGCCTGGCGCGGGAATCTTTTGAATTGGGAGGAGCAACATCTTCTCTGTGTCAGGGCTAGGCTGGGCCGGGGTGGGCTGCTTTTGATGTCCTGCCCATTCCTGGGCTATGTGCCTCAGTCCAAACATTTTGGGTGGGGGGCCCTAACCCCTTGGCCGGCCGCCCTGCCGGGTAACACGCCTCTGACTCACTTAGGTGGGCAGTTCAGCGCCTTTTTCGTCCGATCTTCCAGTCTGGTCACACCTGAGAACATGTGGAAGGGGATGGTTCTCACTAAAGGCGAGAGTTTGCCGAGGTTTGACTGATGAGTTTGGAGTCCTTTAAAAAAAAACACCCGCTCTTTAAGGAGTGACCCTCCCAAGAGGTCTACAGCCCCTTCCAAGCTAGGAACTATATCCGAAGGGAAACTAAACCAGAAGAAGAATGTGCAAATGGGCAACATTCAAAAAAGCTTTCGGTGAGATTAAATGCTTATTTTCTAAATTACATGTGCATGCATAAACACGTCTTTTCAAAAGGAAGCCCCTACGTCCCTCACAAACACCACTGTTTGCTACATTTTTGGTAGTCATGCATTTGTAAATAATATAAAATTAGGTTGGATCGATATTCGGTCGAAATTGTCTCATTTTGCCAACACATATTTGAAAATAAATTTGATTGATGGTGTGTACATTCAATTTTCTTGGTAATCTCCGTAGCGGAGCACAGGTATCAGAAGCTAGTATGTATGTATGTACATATGTATATATACTGTATATACATAAAAAGTGACTAAATTTGACTACTTTTTAAAAACGTAAACCTGTATTACATGTAAGATGCAAATCCAGTAACCTAATAAGCAAAACTTTGTTGACACTAATTTCATTCTTTCAAACAATAAAAAATAGACTACTTGATTTCTATTTATTCATTTTAGGTCTTCCACTCCAGATCTACCACACAGCCCTATGATTCTATATTTGCAGTCTTAGGAAAATGATTTTGAACTTCGTGGCAACAAAATAAGAACATGTAATATTCAATTAACTCAATTAAAAATTTAGGATCAAAATATTAAGTTTTTTTAAATTATATATGCTTGATAAAATGTTTTTGGATAAGATATTCTGTGGTTATGCTTTTGTGAATTGATATGCAGAAACTCTCAAAATTAATTTTATATCTTCTAGTGGTAAAAATGTGTAACTTATTGAATATTTAATAAAAAGTTTTAAAATGATCAAAATCTTGCAAAATTGCCAAATGTTATAAAATCTTGCCATAGTGAAATGTTACAGTTTCCACGCAAGATATTAAGTAAACTTGTGTGCTGTGAGATTTGAAAATATGGTGAGGTACTGGAGATGTATGGAACTGTAAAAGGTTCTTTTTCCATAGCTCATACATTTGATTTCAGGAATAAAGGATCTATCCAAATCTCTCCTAAAAACTAATTGAACATCATCTAAACGTAATATGCATTCCGTAATATGTTTTCCAAGAAATAATAAAATTGAGCATAACTTGTTTGATACGATTGCAACTTTTTCACATTCCTATCCAGACATATTCAAAGGAAATAATAATATCTGAGCAATATGATATTGGACTTGATTCTTGCTGCCAATAAATATGCATAAACCTCAAACTTGTCAACAGGAAAAGAAGCCAGTAATGAAGGGGTGGTGTGCATCAGGAACCGAGTCTTCATTGGAGCTCAATGAATCAGACCGGACAAAACTTGAAGTTCATCATTCCTGTGGAATTAGTTTTATAAACTGTCAAAGGTATTCTGCTTCTGCCAACTCTGACAAAGGACACAAATATAGGGAGACAACAGAAATCCTTAATTGGATGCTATTAGATCCTGATACTTTCTGATGTTATCAGAAACAAGCTGAATCTTTGGTAGACAGATACTTACTCTAATATCACTTCGCTATTTTTTTAAGAGTCTGAAATAAATTACACACACACACAGAGAGAGGATTGTTTAACTTTTATAGATTATATATTGGATTAATACGTAACCATTGGTTAGAGTTGAAAAAAAGTTATGTACAGGTAATTCTCAATTTGTGACTGTAATTGAGTTTGGAATTAGCATAACATGTCAATTTTATGGCAGACGTTAAGTGAATGCTTTATCTGAGTGTTTTGGGCTGGAAACTAAGAAGAAACTCATTGAAAATTATGATCATGTGATGGCAGAATGCTGCAAATAGCCATCAATGCAAGTAAGTACCCAAAATGCAACCATGCAACCATGCTTTGTATGTTAGTGTGAGGGTAGGCACTGAAACTCTGGGGTTGTAAGTACCTTTTTGTGGGTCATCTGTAATAAGCAACCAGCTAAGTGAGGTCTACCTGTATTTCATTTCTAACAGTGCTAGGAACACACCCATGTACTCACACAAAAATCTATTAAAGTTGAGATGACTATTTTATGCAATATATTGGCAACTTCTTAATAAACCAATTTTTATGGTTGAACGTTTTTTTAAAAAGGATTAATCTAACAATAAACCTAAATTATTTGATTAGTCTAGTTTACCACTAAAATTACAATTTTTCTCTTTGATGTGATGTCTGTCTTCTTTTTAGCACTATCATTCCAATCTCCGACATTCAGTAGGAAGATGAACTGATGAAGCAAGTTGCAATAGTTCACCCAATTACTCTTGCTGTGGTGCAAAATGACTTACATGGGCAGACTTTATAGATTTCACTACCACCATTTAACTTCTGAGTATGAAATGTCAACTTCATCAAGTTACTGAATCTGAAATGTCAACTCCATCAAGACACTGAGTAAACTTGCTACCACTTCTTTAATAGGTGAATACTAAGATGAATGTTAACATGATGCTCAATCTCTCAATTTATCTTAAGGTTCTTTAGGGCAAGGATGCATCAATTGTTTTTCTAGCCACTTACTGAATCTAGGAAGGAGGCTCCACCCACTTTTTTTGATAAAGATGTTCCAAAATTATAATCCATTACAAACTATTAACTTTTCTTAGGCTGTGATTCTATTATAATAACAAATATTTAGAATGCTTAATTTACCAGTGTGTCTACTCATGACATCCAGCCATTTCAACAGATATCTGCCAGACTTCCGGTTTGTGTCGCAATGATACGGGCTGAAGAAACCGGAGCTCCGGCTTCCAAGTTCAATTTCTTCTTGTTTGGGAACAAAGGGTCCGAAAGCTGCTCCATAGAAGCGATGAAGAGAAGAGACACCTCAGAAGCCTGGACCAGATGGTGGTCAGTCCAGATAAACTCTTCAGACAACAAAAGAAAGACTGCCTAGGCAGTCTAAGTTGCAGACAGAAAAAAAGCGGAGCCCCGGCAGAACAGCTGATCACCAGGTACATGTTGAAACTTGGTGAGCAAACTTTTAATTTCATCTCCTAATAATAAAAACAAGGACAAACAGGCTGAAAAACAGCTTTTATTCCAGAGCAGCAACCATATTGAATCTTACTGCATAGTGCAATATTAATGCAATATCAAGAGTTTTCATTTTATTTGTATAGAATGTGAAAGATGTTTTTGTTTTATTTTAATAGTTTTCTATGCATATGTACACTGAAGATTGTATTGAATTTTGTTTTATGAGATGCAATGACAATAAAATATAAACTAAACTAAACTGATTGAAAAAGAGAAAGATGCCCTAACGAGAAAAGAAATGATCTCCCCCTTGCTATACGAACAATCCCTGACCTTCAGACCTTCTGTTGCGCCCTAAAGACCCATTTGTTCCAACAGGCTGGCTTGGGATAGCCGCGTCCTTGTCCTCCTGCATTTAAATCTGGGTTAGATTATTTTAAACAGTTGTATTTATTTGGGTAATCATTTTATTGCTCCCCTTTTTAATTCAGGCTTTATCTAATATTTTAAATATGTTTTTAGTGTTTATGTTGTCTGTGCTTTTAAGTTGCCTGCACACCGCCCTGAGTCCTTCAGGAGAAGGGCGGGATATAAATAAAATTATTATTATTATTATTATTAGTGACTCACAAAATCAACTGGAATAGTCCAATTGTCATTGTGTCAATATAAAATTAATGAGGACAGGTTCTGGATTGCTTCAGTAATGGCTGGTAACAGTAGAAATACTATAAATCAATGAGGAAAAGACCAGTGAGGTGCCACAAGTGTTTTCCACTGTAAGAGACTAAGGAGGTCATATTTCTGAAAAATTACCAGTTACTAGATATCATAGAGATTCTCTTAACATTTTGGCTTTATACTAGAATAACTCACCAGCATCAGGATTCTCACATGTTTTAAGACAGTCATTTCTTGCTCCATTGTTGTAAACATATCCTCATATGGGCCTCTTTCAATTGTTTGTGTAAGTACTGATGGTCATGGACATTTCTTGTTCAAATATGCAAAATAGAAAATGCTGGCGGTTGTGGCATATTAAAAACAAAATAAAAAATTCCTATGGGGTACCTAGCATTATTATGCTTCAACCAGTTCTAGCACTAATAATATACCTATCTCAGTAACAGATGAGATAGTAAGTTTTATGCTACATCTCGGCATCCAGAATTTAATGTCTATGCTGGCTTAGTGTTATGAAACTTAAGTCTAATATGTTAGGAGGACACCAGGTTTGAAAGATCACTTTAGATGTAATAGTACTCTTTAGCAATAACACAACTCTCTTCCGAAGGCACCTTTGGCAAAATTGACATCTGTGAAAGATTGAGCAACTGCCTTCTGCTAATGCAGTGTCATCTAAGGTGAGACAAACTGGAAATCTTAGAACGAATTCGCCCAGTCAATAAAATGGAATAAAAGATGGAATGGAGTACCATATACAAACTTTCCACTTTCCGCTTTCTATTTTCTTATATATTTCACTTATATATATTTGTACTAAATGGAAGGAACAAAGAAGAGGACATCAAAAATTTCCACCTCATGGTAATTTTTAAGTTCCATGTTGAAGAAGACCCTTTATACAGGATCAACTTGTGATCCCCTGGCAGAGCATCTGTCTATCAGCAGTTTTCTAGGCGTGGTAACAGCACACTATGAATACCCTGTGAGAGTCGTGTGTCAGGCTAATTAACAACTTTGTGGTTACAAGTTCTTACTTAAAGCAGATGTGTACATTGCCTGTTTTTCTGCCAGCTAAACATCAAGCCAAAGATTTTCAAAGCAAACAGGTGCTATAAGTTATAATTACAGTATTTTCAGTAAAATAAGAAAAATAAGAGAGCTGATTGGATTAAAAGATCAGACGAACTCCTGGGGGTTATCTTTCAAATGAAAATAAAAGAAAGTAACTTGAATTTTCTGAAGCGTCTCCTAGAATGGAAAATTTTGGTTCTTGAAACAACACTATTATTATAATACACAAAAAAATTAGCATTTAAAATACGTAATCTGAAAATACACTGAGGATACACTGATGTAAGCCTCTTTATTTTACATGTCTCTAATGTAAGCTCTGTTTTAAAAAATGACACAAACTACTATTGATTCATATTTCTTAATGGCACGCCTATTTTCAGATCCTTTTTTTCATAGAAAGTAGAGTAGAGAAGGGCAAATGCTAGCAGGACTTTGATGTTAGTTCAGAAAAATTCAGTGAGAGTGGAGCAGAATGCCCAAATATTTTCCCAGGGGAATATGTGGCAAAATTATTTTACATCCCTTCATGTAGAGGAAGATTCCTTAATAGCAAAAATTATAAGGAAGGAAACTGCTATCAAAGGACGACTGTGTCATGGTGAAATCTAAGTGGGGATCCAGTCTTAATTTGAAGACTTTTATTACTTTATAGTCTGAGCATTATCTGACTACCTAAATTCAGAGCTGAAGAAGGTGTTTTGGCCTAGATTGTTTCACCTTATAGTGATGATCAAGAATTTTTTTCAGTAGCTAGAAAGAAAGATGTTTTAGCCAAATGGGAGCAAAGAAACCATCCTGAAAGTTAGGGAGAGAGTTTGGTCACAGGGCTATCATTTTCTTAAACTAGTAACAGAGATTAAATACATCGTCATCATGCCAGCTAGCATACTATGATCTGATACACAATATACTTGCAGTGCGCATGCATGCTTTCTGCAACTAAGCTCCACATTTTACTGACAAACATTTTAAATGGACTGACATATAACTTGTTCTTGACTAAGCTTTTCGATTACACACCTGCATAGTTGTCTAGCCATTGTAAAGAAGTTTTATCTGGAGGATGTGTTTGAAAGATTGTCTTGCTGTTGAAAACCATGGTTTATAGACACTTTCAGTCACAGTTTTTTAGAGCAGAGGTCTCCAACCTTGGTCCCTTTAAGGCTTGTGGATTTCAACTCTATGCTGGCTGAGGAATTCTGGGAATT
>JANHFO010003910.1:84272-95112 GCA_032468095.1 Pareas carinatus
GGTGCCTTTTATATTAATAAAATGGAAGTTCTCTGATCATTATTTTACAAATGTCTGTACCTTTTAAAAAAATTCATTTTGGTGGGCCTCGGGATTTCAAATTATGAAGTTGGTGGTCCCAGAGGTCAAAAAGGTTGGCGACCACTGCCATAGAGAATCTATGGGACATTGCCAAGAGAAAGATGAAAGATATGAGACCAAACAATGCAGAAGAGCTGAAGGCCGCTATTGAAGCATCCTGGTCTTCCATAATACCTCAGCAGTGCCACAGACTGATAGCATCCATGCCATGCTGCATTGAGACAGTAATTGCTGCAAAAGGGGCCCAAACCAAGTACTGAGTACATATGCATGTTTATACTTTTCAGAGGTCCGATATTGTTCTATGTACAATCCTTATTTTATTGATTTCATATAATATTCTAATTTTCCAAGTTGTGAATTTGAATTTTTCATGAGCTGTAAGCCATAATCATCAAAATTATGACAAATCAAGGCTTCAACTATCTTGCTTTGCATGTAATGAGTCTATCTCATATATTAGTTTCACTTTTTAAGTTGTATTACTGAAATAAATGAACTTTTGCTTGGTATTCTAATTTTTTGAGTTTCACCTGTGTTCTGAAGAGAGAGAAGTTCCTTGATAATGAGGTCCAACATGAGCCTGAAAGCTTAGAATAATAAACCTTTGGTCCCATGACTGACTCACATTGGATCCTTTAACATTATCCTGGAACATGTATATTTACTTTCATTCACACCCAATTAACCAATTTCAGACAGAATATGCAGAGACTCGATATCTGGAAAAGGCTCTAATGCTAAGAAAATAAAAAGAAGGGTACAACTAGTTGCAAGCTGAGTGGACTCAGTTACTGTGGTGATGGGTACACTATTAGGATACTTGGAAGAAAAGGCTAAGAATAGATTGTCATGGAGAAAATCTATCTATGTGGTCACTATGAGTAGAAAACAACTTGATGGGCCATAATTAAATATTGGATATATTATAGGATTAATTTAATAACCTTTGTATATGTTAATTTGGTCATTACCATTTTGCATTTGCTTAGCACAGTGATTCACATTGAAATACTCTGAACTAATTAAGTATGCTGTGGGTCTATAACATTACTTGCTATTGACTTTGGTAGACAAGTTAGATGAAGATGAAAGTGAAAAGATTCGGTTTTTCACTGATTTTCATTCTTGTTTTCTAGGCAAGAATTACAGAATTTATGTTACCATGGACAAATATACTTTTTCCCCCTTGAATTAGAACCAAATCAGTATAATAATAGGTAGAACCTGCTAAGGAGCTGTCATAGTACATCAACACCAAATAAATTAATTTATCTGAGAATATATTAAAAAGTGTTATTTATTCTGAAAGATATGAATTTCAAACTTACACACAAGATTTGTAAAATGTCACAGAATTCTTTGAGTGGGGGACAATTGAGTGGGGGACAATTATTTTAAACCTTATTGGTTCTATATCTCTATTCTATTTTAGGATTTTTTCCATGCAGTGCGTTGCATATTATTTTTTTTTGCAGGCATGAATAAAATATAAAAACAAATTATGCAATTATTTTTCCAACTTATACTTTATTTCATTTCAGTTAACTCCCATTTAACTAATAGTGACTTGCAAGTTTATATTTTGTGAATTTTATTGAGAAGATCATTTCTAGCACGTTTCCAAATGTAACATCTTTTAAATCATTGTTTGACCAGCTATAACAGGATTTTCCTTGGGGATAACATTCATATTCAATATCCTGACATGTTCTGTTTTATATTGTCATTCCATCCCCCCCTTCTTTTCTTTTCTTTTATTTTGTGGGATGAAAATAGAAAGCCGAGTTATTGTCTTCTAGAAAAGAGAAGCAGACTAGTTGCTAAAACAGAAATACTCATTTGAAAAATAAGACAAAATGGGGAACGTCACTCAGCACCACTTCTAGCTACATTGCAGATTTAATTTTCTGCAATAGAATATAGGAAATAAAAGATGATGTGAATTTACTTTTAGTCACAATAAAATATTTATACATTATTTGTAATTAAATCATACTATTTGGCATTAAAAGCAAGGTCTTAAACAGAGTATATCATTAATTTTTATGCATCAGAGTTCTTGGAAAAAAATAGTGAGTTAAAATAAAACAATCCATTTTAGAAAAAAAGATTGACAATGATTTCCAGGTTGTTGGAGAGAGGCAGGATGGATGTGAAAAAATCAAGATGTCTACTGTGATCAATGCTCCATCCTCCTTTTTACATGCACAAGACAGAAGAGAGTGGCAGGGCTTTGTGCAGTCATGACTATCATCCTTTGTTTTTTTTAATCTATTCCATTTCCAAAATGGATAATCCTGCATGCTTTGCACTCAAGCAGTATAAGAATTCTTTAATGTTTTATATAAGTAGAAAGATGTCTAGTTTAGGCTTCCCAGATATCTAAACAGACAAAGGAGGACATGGGCGATTGAAAGAAGGGCAAATGAGAAGAAAAGAAGGCCACACTAACTTTCTTGCCATCTGAAATGCTACGAGAATTACTAGAATAAAAAGAAATATCCTTAGTCCTACCTGTATATGAAATTAATGGTTTCCAGCCACAGAAAGACTGGTTTTCAATAGGAGGAATGTGCTATACCTATTTATTGTTTTCTGGAGTCACTAAATTGTGTTCAACTCCCTGCAACCTCATGGACCACAGCACACCAGGCCCTCCTGTCTTCTACTGTTTTTCAGAGTCCGCCAAAGTCATGCCCACTGCATCAGCACACTATCTAAACATATCATCCTTTGTCCTCCCCTTCTCCTTTTGCCTTCAATCTTTCTCAATATCAGGTTTTTTCCCCAATAAGTCATCTCTTCCTGTATGGTAGTCTAAGTATTTGAGCTTCAGTTTCAGCTAGAGTTGGCTAAGAGACCAAAAGCCCTCAGCAAGTAACTGATTTAGGTCTTGTCAAGTTCAGGCATCAGTTCAAGCAGCTCAAGGAGGATATGAAGACCAAAAGCAGGACATGCCCTCATTTTTGCCAGATGTCTGGTAATCTTACTTAAGTCATTTTGCCAGATTGCTTTAAGCCATTTTCTTAAACATAGTTTACTGTATCAGTTCAAAATAGACTCCTTTAAAAAAACATGCTGAGCTCCAAGCAATCTTACTATTGTTCTAACTTCTCTTAATAGTATTCAGTGCTGGCAGCTAGAGAGAAGAATTCTAGATTTCAAAATATTTGCTGGAATATGATAATAAAATCCTTTGCTTCAAAATACCAATGTTTCCCCTTCCTTCTACAATCCTTACCTTTTTAAATGCGTCCTTTCTATGCAGCAGCTCTGCTGGGTACAGTGACTCATGGAAACAATAAACTTATCTTTTGACATCAATCTTTAAGTTACAGAAAGAAAAAAATGGAAAAAATGTTGTCCCCTTCCCTTGAAATACATTAGTCATATCCTATGTGAAAGTTCTTCAGATTTCATCCCTATAAAGTAGTCCTGCAAAAGTGAAGAAGATATGATGTTCCATTCACTTTCAGGATCAAGTTAGGTGGAGACATAATACTCAAAGATTAACATTATCCGTATTCAATTCTAGAGCCGTACCCTCATATGATGAATTATATTATTTCCAGACAGTGAAATTTCCAGGGTAATCAGAATACGACCATGAGAATGGAAATTAGACAGAGACAAAAATCATAGCATACTGTCATTTATTAGGAAGGCTAGATGTAGAATGTGATGGTAATTTGATCCTTGTATGAATTTTAAGCTTGAAGACAATGTTGCTGACTGACAACAAAAATGAGAAGCATATATTGCAGTGTTATCTTCAATTTTACTTGTTAGACAGCAAACGCGAAAATGCTACACTTGATCCCATAGTAAAGATGGGAGGGGGGAGAAATTAAATCAATTAAAACAGTAAAACAGTTTGACATTTAATTTCAATTTCAACTATTCAGCTCCTGCGTCTCAACTCCAACAGCCAAGCTGATTAGAATTTGTTCAAAGGAGAAGTCAAGAAAGGTGACTTCTGCAGGGACGCAAGTATTTTACTCCATTGTTTCATTAATAGGGCTGTGAATTGCTTGCAAGCTTAGATAAATTGGGAGTAAGGATAGAAAGGAACTGAGAAGGCGTGTAAGGAGTAAGTTACATCTTACAAGAGTTGCTTTTGGAATTATTTCACTTTTGAAGACTTTATCAGATAAAGCCACTTAGCTATATTCATGCTTTATAAATAACAGTGACTAAATACATAATAAAGAGAGTATGCTGGAAACATATAGAATACATTTCAAGTGATTTTCAGTAGATGTAGAATGATTTATATATACTGTATTACACAATTCACAATAATAATTCTGCAAAAATTTATTGATGTCTTCTTTAATTAAGCACAGATCTGGGAATAAATATGAGCTGTAGTACTTTTCCTATTTATTATTCATTCAATTACTGTGATTTAGCAAGACAAGTAGTCCTTGTTTAGCAATGGCAGTTGTTTCCAACAACTCAGTGATTAAACAAAGCTTTACTTAGTCATTACTAAGTAAAAATTCAAGTGACCATGATTGGGCTCATTACTTCAACTTTCTTTTGGTTTACAACATCAGAAGGATATGATCTCAAATAGACAGGTAAGCCCAAGTGGTGGAGAAGATTTCTGGAATTTGACTAATGAGAAAGTCAAGTAAAAGTGCAAATCATATTGACACTCCCCTCCCTCCAGCCATTAGGAATGCTTACCCCAGCACTGGGATAACATTAGCAAGGAAATAATGTTTATATTTGCATTCATTGGAGAGGAAGGAATTACAAGAGGGTAAGCAGGCATACATTAGGGGTATGCATCAAAGATAGTATACTAGTGCTGGCTGTTGGTCTACAAGTCTCCCAGCACTGAGCCGCAAGCCACTTAAGTTTCAATCTGATTAGAGTCTTGACAATTTCAAGTAGCAGCTGTGAACCAGTGGAAGATTCTAGTCAAGTAAGGCCACAATGCTGAGCTTGTTAACTTGCAGTAGCACATTTAGAAAGTGGTGTACAGCAAAGGCAAGCAGCTCAGGAAGCCATAGCTTGTTGAGCTTTCTCTCTGCTTTACCAAGGAAATAAAAAGAGAAAAAATAAGTCTGATAAAGAACAGTTTGTATTGACTAGAATGGTGAATACATGTCAGGGCAATGCTGTGAAGGTGGTAAATGTGGACACTGGTTGCGATTGATTTTTTCAAATAATTGTTATGTTTACAAATGGTCACTGTCTGAGGCAGTCATTTAACGAAGTTAGTAGCTCTGCGAAGGATAAAGATGTGGTGGCAATGTATATTCATAAGTTTTTTCACAGTATCAATCCCAAACTGTATTTTCAACCAAAGTGGATGTACGGGTTTTGCAAAGTCTTTTATGCAGGCTTCAGATATGACAAAGATTTTTAGCAAATCGTATGCTGTTAATATTCTTCATTAACAGTAGCTTTTAAATCCATTGGCATTTGAGTTGGCAATTATGTAGATTAGAATATCTGATTGATATCATGTTCTCCTTTCTCAGGTACTGGCAATTTGAATATTTACAATACAGTTCTAACAATGAATATTTCAATACGCATCATGTTACAGTTATAGTTAGGATTTATCTCCAATTTTCTTTTCATATCATCAGATTACTAACAAACTTATCTCCAACCGGAAATCAGGCAAGGTCTGCCAGTTTTGATCATATTAACAAAATGTATATGCAGCTGAAATCAAGCCCCTCCTGCCTTTTCCCAACCCCAAAGTTGCAGACAGGCAACATATTTTTCACTCCACACAAACAGCAGCAGCAGCAGCATCACAAAACCTGGTGGGTCCAAGTGAACCTTGGGCTGCAGTGAAGGAAAGCAGAAAATAATGTTGGGAGAAGGTAGGAAAGAAGTAGCTTTTAGCATGCCATATACATATCCAGAACACCAGAAATCAACCCTTCTCCTGACCTACCCACCATGCCCTGTCCTATCCATAGCCAGAGCCCACTGTCCCTCCATCCATGTATGACAAGATTTGCACTATGCATATTTATTTATTTATTTATTTATTTATTTATTTATTTATTTATTTATTTAATTTATATCCCGCCTTTCTCCCGAAGAACTCAGGGCAGCTTAAAGGAAGCTTAAAACAAAACAAATATATAAACATTAAGAATATATTAAAATAATTAAATAGGCCTGATTAAATTAAATTAAAAGGGGAGCAATAAAATAGTTTCCCAAACGAATTTAAAATTAAACGCAGGAGGACAAGGCACGACTATCCCAAGCCCGCTTGATGAAACAGATGGGTCTTCAGGGCACGGTAGAAGGTCCGAAGGTCAGCGCTCACTCATCTAGCAGAGGGGAGGTCGTTCTAGAGGGTGGGTGCCACCACAGAGAAGACTCTCCCCCTGGGGGTCGCCAGCTGACATTGTTTGACTGGCGGCATCCTGAGGAGGCCCACTCTGTGGGAGCGGACGGGTCGGCGGGAGGTATCTATGGGTCGAATGCGGTCCTGCAAATAGAATTAGAATTATAATCTAGAATTATATTGTAATTTTGTAGCCTTATGGAGAGAAAATAGCACATGCCACAAACATAGACATTCAGTCACATACATAGGAAGAGAACATTCAAAGTGAGTAATCCAAAATTATTTTATATTGAAGATGTAAACAATTAAAATTAATAATTTTTCTAAGGGGAAAAAATGACTTCTGAGAAGTTTCAGTTCAGTTCCAGGGTAAAAAGAAAGACAGCAGCTATCGCCAGCCAGAAAATCAATGACTTGATTGCTTTGCATTTATTCTACAATGATTGGGAAGGTCTATTACAATTTCCAGGGAATTCCCACTGTATTATTGCATAATGTAAAAGTATGGAGCAAAAATACAGAAAAAAATAGAGAAAAAGGAAGGCAGTCTATAAGAAGACAATATTATATGCTATCAATATTTTAGCTAAGAATAATGCCTTACAGTCCTGAAGACACAATCCGCAAATAAATACATTCTTTTACACCTAGCTAAAACTGAAGTTGAAACAGCATGGTTTTATAGCAATACCCAGTGAGGATGTGGAAAACCACCCTGAACAAGCCTTCAACTTTAGACACTAGTAAGATAACAGCTGGTTGAATTGTGCTCACATGATTCACGAGCACATGTGCACACATACTACTTCCCAGAATATATCCAGTGAGGTAATGGGTACTAGCTTCCCGTTAATTTTAAACACACAACAGCTGTTGTGGAGCATGAATTGCAATTCAGTAAAATAAGAAAGTAGGCTGTGTTGTACTAGGGAGCAGGGACCATGACAGATGTGAAGTCCTACTCTTTAAACAGACAGTTTAGTCAGTAAGAATTGCACCACTTTAATTTCTGTGAGAAAATGCTGTGGTTTGGTTTCTTTGTTAGTGGTTTCCACTGCCTTCTCAATGTGAACTGATGCTTAATATTTAATATTCCTAACTCTTACCATGATATTCTTTAGATATATATATTTCTGAATCTACTATGGCACCAACTGTTTCTGTTAAGGAAAGCAGATCCTCCAAGCTTTCAGGAATCAATTACTAGACTAGGTAATCACTGTATGTATACAATCTGAAACAGTGTTGGCTGTAAGATTCTGAGACTGACGGTTCCTACCGGAAGAAATAATTAACAACCGCTTGTTTCCTCCCCTGGACCTGTAGGCTGTCCGGCACCAGCGCCCTGATTGGTTATTGTTATTAAAGCGTCAGTATTTAAGCTAGTTTAGAAATGGAGCCGGTTTCTCGTATTTGGTGATTGTGCTGTTCCTGTTCTTTAATAAATGCTCTTACCAAAAGACGCGATCCGGCCGTTTCCTTCCACCGCCCGATCTAACACTGGCGAACCTATGGGACGGGTGGGCATGAGTGCTGTAGTCCCAGCACAGATTTCTTTACTAAAAAGCCAGAGGGCTCTCCTCCCTTTCTCCATGTGCGCCTGAGGACATTTCTGATATCACCCACCCTTCTGCCCAGCAGTCCAATGGGAGCACCTCCTCCCACCCCTGCCTGGGGTAAAGTGGGAGGCTCAAATGCAGCATGGAGTCTGTGGCAAAGATGAGAGAGGAGAGGAGGTTGGAGGGAGTATAGCTCACAGTGGGCTACAGAAGTTGAAGTAGGCCGCAGGTGGGCAGGGGAAGCACAGGGGGTCACCGATGGCCACGGGGGGGCAGTTTGCAATAAATAAGTGGTTTTTAGGTTGCAGTTTCGGCACTCAGTCTCTAAAAGTTTCGTCATCACTGATCTAGAACATCTGCAGCTCCCTTTTTCTGAGTCAGGGTCTATTTATAGTCCAGAGTGAATAATCTAGTTAGCTAGTGTTGCCAATACCAGGAGAAGGCAATCTGATGCAATGTAGACTAAAATTGCTATAATTTTTAGTCTTGCCCATACAGATTTGGGCATATGGATATTGTAGTGGAGAATACATGGAGGATGTACTAGGCTGCCTACCCCTGTTTCATTCTGACAGACGGCACCCAACTCTTCAAAATCTCAGGCAGAAACCTTGTCCAGCCATTTTCTCCATGGATAAAAGGCTCGTATTGAAATATAATGAATCTGTGAGTTCCCAGTATAAAGTATTTGTGTAAGAACTTAATTTTCATATTTTCTGAATGTCCCTATGGAGATTTTGGTTAAAAACAAATAAGTTCTTACGGTAAATTTTAAAAAATTTAAAATGCATTTTGAGATAGATGAATTAGAAATACATATTTTAAGGGATGCCATTAAAATGCACGTTTCAATTTCAAGCTTACACAAATGTAAATTTTCAGGTAGGAATTTTTAAAATGAAAATTTGGCAGAATAGATCTATAGACGAATACCTGTAAAAATGATAGAGCCAGAAATAATATTAAATATTTCCTTGAAGCTTTATTTCTTGGAGAAAATCTATGAGAGCAGCAAACATCTTGGCGACTTGATGGTAAATAATCAATGAAACATTATTGCTAATTAAATTCATTTTGTGGAATCAGGTATAAAAGAATGACCACATGATTTGAATTCTGTGGGTATAGTATGAAGTTGGGAATTTCAGAATTGTTGAAAGGATAGGCTAATGAGGAGTACCGTTTATTGGCAATTTAAATGTAGGCTAGTGAAAAGTAGCCTAATTAAGAAAACAATACTTTGTTCAGTATGAAATTCAGCCAGCGTTAGAGATACACATTTTCATCTTTCTTAAAAAAAAGTTACTGTAATTTATAATTTTGGAAAGTACCTAAACCCAACTTTGGTTCAACAGAATTTGTCATCTTTCCTTGGGTTGTATATATTTAGGGATTAGCTCTTTGCCTTTATAGATCAAAATTGAATGCTTCAATGTAATTTATGTGGGGCTCTGTGGTACGAATTCTCAGTCAAGAAGTTTCTGATGTTTGAAAAACAATTATTTCTTTTCAATGACTTTTAGTAACTTGGGAACACAATGTGCTATTTGTAGGTTACAAAATCCTAAATAGTTTGGGATTAAGTTTGCATAAGTACTTCCTTATACAGTGCTTACAGGATCAAGAGCCACCAGTTATCTGTTTTAGCTTGCAATTCTCTGTTCTTAGTGGCTGCTGAATACGATCTTGAATGAATCCCTATTGGGAGAACTTCCTCCTCCTCTCATCTTACAGGTTTTCCCACTCCTTGTAAAGATAGTCCATATTTTCACATTCACAGTGGGAGGCACCCCTAAATAAGCAGAGAACTCCTTGGCATTTTGTCAGCTGTCCCTTATAGTGACAATTCATGCTTCTGTGGATGAGGAAAGTACCATTGTTTCCAGCCCCTTCATGTAGATGACCTAAGATGATATTCTTAATAGTTCAAGAATGGCTTTAAAGCAGATGTCTCCAACCTTGTCTCCTCGGCATGACTGGCTGAAGAATTCTGGGAGTTGAAGTTCACAATCCTTAAAGGGACCAAGGTTGGAGACATCTGCTTTAAACTGTTTCTGAGAGTTGCAAGGGAGGAGGGATACTATATTGATAGTGGGAAGGGACTTTTGACAGAGTTTTCAAGAGAAAAAGCAAGAAATTAAAAAAAAGAAAACAGTTAACCAAGATACATACTTGATTCCCCTTGAATTGCTTTATTGATTTCCTCCAGCCCTCCTTATTTTGCAATCCTTAAATATTAGTAAGGGCATTTTTTTGAATGTTGTACGTGAGTAATGATTGAACCAAGAAAAATGCAGTTGTAATGCCTTTGCCTTGTATGAAAGTTTGTCCAGTTTTGTGACTAGCTAAATGTGTGCATAAAAATACATAACTGTTGTGAACATAACTGTTGCAGGCTGCAAATCAGATAAAAGAGACATGCTCTCAATCACATGCAAAAGAATAAATATCGTGTAATGAATCTAAAAACTTGTCCAGCATCATCTTATGGAGGTTTTTGGCAGAAAATTATCTGTAGCAGATGAGAACCATCTTGTGATTTGCCTGGAGCATTGCGTTTCCTTTTACATTTCCTTTTTTAATCAATTATTTCTATCCTGAATATTTGTATTTTGAACATTGAAAGCAAAATGCTTTTTTTCCTCAAGAGAATGTTTATTTTGCATAATTAATTTTCACACATGTCAAGAGGATTTATACCATCAAATAAGAACTATTATCTTTGATTTCTTAGTTTCTTTTCTTCTTCCCCTTAGCTTCTTCTTTCTTTCTTCTTCTCTCTCGATCTTCTTCATTCTTTAACCTTCTCTTTCTTTCTCACCAGTCTTCTTTTACTTCTTTTTAAAATTTTCCTTTGGATTTTCCA
>JANHFO010003911.1:0-10192 GCA_032468095.1 Pareas carinatus
ATAGATAGATAGATAGATAGATAGATAGATAGATAGATAGATAGATAGATAGATAAAATAATTGGGAGGAACCCAGTTGGTAAGTGGGGAAAATGTCTGTCTATAATTCCTACTGTCTTATTTTTATTTTGCGCAATAAATAAGCAGTCTTCTTTGGGTTTTTTACATACTGACATCTGCCATCACTTTATCACTTAAAAATCTTTAAGAAAGAAATTTATGACGGTGTTGGATTAGGCAGACCCAGGTTGAAGTCATCACCTGACCCTGAATCAAGCAGGTGATTGGGAGACTTCAGCTCTCTCTACCTCACAAAGTTCATTGGTGATAAAATTAGGAGATACACATATAGCTTCCGGAGAAGGCAGGCTATAAGTGCATTAAATACATATATTATTTTATATTGTTATTCATATTTAAATTTTGCAGGCTACCCCTAAGAACCGGGTTATGGTATGGAGCATAGTTAATTATATCTCAGGCACAATCTAGTGTCTAATCAACAACCAGTCTGAAGCATCCTAAGGTCACTTTTAGTTGGATGGAAAACTTCATTTCTCCAGCAATGTCAAATTGCAAAATGAACATTAAAAAAAAAGGTTATTATTGCATTGTGACAATTTGGTAAGCAGGAATAAATATCCGTATTTCCCAGAAAAAAAACCCTGCAATTTTCTCTCTTTTTTTAATATGGAAGAATACAGCCCATCAGCTACCTATCAACCCAACATTCTCTTGACCTTGGAGATTTTAGTTAAATTGCCTTTATCTTTTTTAGCTCAGTGGATCTTCTCTGAGTTTGTAAATCAAGATAGATAGAAACTGGTTGTCCCTGGATTTTAAAAATACTCAAACCACCTCCATACCGTTGCTGAGAAAAACTGCATGCATGTGACCGCGTGGTCCCGGGACTTGAGGTGATGCAAAGAACACATTACCCTTTTCTAAAATGACTGAACAAAAATTCACTAAGAGGTGTATACATTTTCTGTGTAATTCAGCAGAGTGCAGGCTCACTATAATAGGAATCTTACCAATGCCATGGAAAATCCTGGCTACAGCCCTGCCGGAGAATTTTTCATCTTGACGGATGAAGAGGAAGTGACGAATATCAGCTCGGATTTGCTGTTCCCATTCCTGAAACTATAATTGGGAAGAAAACTTAAGGAAAAGTGAAATCGGCATTAAGGGAATAAATGCTGGCCCTCTCTAGCAATGCACAATTTCAGGCAAGGACCATGTTTTCACCTTCAGTGCAAATGCTGTTAAAATTATAAAAAAATAGGCAGCCAGGAAGGAACATTTCTTAACAAGTTCAGACATTAAGCCGCTGCAATTAAACTAGGAATTTTTTTAAACCACCCGCATAACATCAATGCCACTTAATTGATAATTTTACAGAGATGCATGAATATTCATTTGAACGTATGACATTGGTTTACCTCAAGTTATCCTGCAGTCTTTGTAGCATGTTAAGATAAGATAACCTTTATTGTCATTTTTTTCTGTGAACACATTGGCACACCTTAAAAAATGAAATTCTAATGTCCGCTCTCAAAAGAAAAATATATAACTATACACATACATGCACGCACATATACACAGGCTATATACAACCATATATTAGGCTTTTTTATGAGGCAAGGCACCTGGTTTTTTTCTGAACACAGAACTACTACCATTTGCCTTTTAGCCCCAGACTAGGGGATTTAGCAGGCTGTTGCTAGGCGACAATTTTTTATAAATAGCAAAGAAGCTGACTCTTCAGAAAAGGAGTCTTTTTCTGTATGTTGCCACTCGCTATGGCCTCTGGCCCCCATCCATGAAAATTCCCTGCGTGTTATTTAGCATGGAGCAGAGAGACTGCCTTCTGCTAGTAACAGCTCTGCAGGTTCTTAGACAGAAAAGGTCGTATTTGGTCAACTGCTCCCTAATCGTTTTAACCATAAATTTCAAGGATAAATCGATACAACTATTGAAATTAAACAGAAATAGAAACCAATTCCCCCACCCCCCGCGTCAAAATGTACTCCCTAATAAGAAAGTCCAAATCTGTAAACTATATTAAGCTATAAAATATACAATAAGAGAGTCACGGCAATATTGGCAATGCCTGATACCTTGTTTCCCAGAAAATAAGATCTAACTGGAAAATAAATAGCCCCGGCCCGATTTTTCAGGGCGCTCGTAATAGAAGTCCCACCCCAAAAATTAGCCCCAGTTCTGATCATCAGACAGACAGATGCATTGAGTACTGTATTTCCCTGAACAATAATGTGCCTTTTGGAGGAAAAATTAATATAAGACCCGTCCTTATTTCCGGGGTAACATGGTAGCACCCAGAAAGGTAATTAACCAGACCGAGGCGGTGACGTTATTGGAAGCTTTTCAGGACTCGTGCAAGAGAAGCCAGTGAATGCGTTGGATTTCCACAAACGATGCCCACTCGGGGCATAGAACGTTGTCCTTTAAATCAGGGCTGTCCAACCTTGGCAACTTGGGAAGACTTCGACTGGGTTTAAGTCTATGGGCTTCAACTCCCAGAATTCCCCAGTCAGCCACGCTGTGGCTAGAGAACTCTGTCCACAAGTCCACAAGTTGTAAAATTGCCAGGATTGGACACCCCTGCTTTTAAATCAGTAAAACAGCTCCTTTGGATCAACTCTGGCACCCTCCATATGCCATCCTCAAGAACCGTGGCAGAAGCACCACTCTGCAGAAGGCAAGCATCCGTACTTTGGAGCCAAGTGTAGACGGAATTCTAGATTTTCTTACTTGAACACCCTGGAGATGATCAGCCTCATTCTCTGCACCCGCAGAGGCTTCATCCAGCAGCAGCTGCTTCTCAAAATAAGCCATCAGCAGGGACTTCAGCTGGCTGCTCCTGTCCTGGATTACGTGGTCACAGCACAAGGCATACGTCGGGAAAGCCACGCTGTGGAAAGACACACAGACACAAGGGAGGTAAGGCGCAGTGGAGGTCCAGAAGTAAAGGTGGTGCTTAACTTACGCGCGTTCGTTTAGCGGCCGTTCAAAGTTACGACACACCGAAAAACGTGGCTTGCGATTGTTTTTCGTGCTTACAACCGCTGCAGCACCTCGGTGATCACGTGATCAAAATCCGGGTGCTTGGGCAAACTGGCAAGTACAGGTAGTCCTCGAGTTACGACCCACATTGAGCCCAACATTCATGTTGCTAAGTGAAACATTTGCTGACTTTCCCCCCACTTTGCGATCTTCCTTGCCACAATTGGTAAGTGAGTCACTGCAGACGTTAAAAATGAATAACACGGTTGTTAAGTGAATCTGGCTTCCCCCTTTGGCTTTGCTGGTCAGAAGGTCACAAAAGCAGATCACGTGACTTCGGGGCACTGCGACCGTCATAAATATGAGTCCGTTGCCAAGCACCCGAACTCCGCTCACGTGATCACAAGGATGCTGCGATACTTGTGTGAAAAATGGTTATAGCTCACTTTTTTCAATAACAGTGACTAAACCAATAGTTAGAAGTCGAAGACCGCCTTGTTTTTTGTCAGAATCCACCCAGCCTCCTGTGTGTGTGTGTGTGGGGGGGTTTCCACAGGTCCCCTTTGCAACTGCTCACCTCTGAAAAGCTTCGAAGCAGACTTGGAGCTGCTGGAGGGCTGCCTTTTCCCGACTGGTGACTCGCTGGTGCAGGAAGTCACACACCGCGTCCATCTCGTCATCGCTGAGATCCCCGTAGGAGCGCAGGTGAAAGGCGAGTTCCCCGAACTCCACCAGGATCTCACTCTTCCTAAACCCTTGGGAACCTGAGCAGGGAGACAAGAATGGCGGACTTCTTGAAATTCCCCAGGTCCTCTTACACAGAGGTCTCCAACCTTGTTCCCTTTAAGGCTTGTGAACTTCAAGCTGGCTGAGGAATTCTGGGAGTTGAAGTCCACGAGCCTTAAAGGGAACAAGGCTGAAGACTCTGCTCTAGCACGTTCTGAATCACTGCGTCAACAGGTAAATCCAAAATAAAACTCCTGAGATGTTTCAATTCCAAAAGTTTAAATTTATTGAATGCGCCACTAAGGCACAGTTAAAAGCAAAACCAAACTCTGAGAATTCTACGTAAAAGTCCACATAGACAGCAAAGATGTTTTACAAGCTGACAAAAGGAAGGGAGTCTCGGACGTCCATTTCTAGCTTGTTAGCTTTCATCGGCAACGCATCGGCCTCACAGGTCACCCAGTCCAGGTTCAAATCCCACCAAGGGTATATGAGGCCTCGCTGATGAAAGCTAACAAGCTAGAAATGGCCATTTGAGACTCCCTTCCTTTCTTTGTCAGCTTGTAAAACGTCTTTGCTGTCTATAAAAAAGGCTGTCGCCTAGCGACAGGCCTGCCAAAGATCCTAGTCTGGGACCAAAAGGCAAAGGGACTAGTTTATTCCATTCTGTATCCAGAAAAAAACCAGGTGCCTCATAAAAAAGCTAAGACGGCAAAAGGGTGAGCCTGTGTGGTGCAGCGGCTATGGCAACTGCCTAGCAAGTAAACCAGCTCAGGTTCAAATCCCAGTCTGGTCCTCCAGCTGGAGTTGGGGTATGGGCTCGCTGAGGACAGCATAATAAGCTAGAAATGGCCGTTTTGAGTCTCCCTTTTCTGGTGAATTTTTCCTGCTGATAAACCACTGATGATATTTGGGTCATGAAATGTCTGCAGGAAAACCAGCAAGCTCACAGAGCGCCAAGGACCCCTCATTTCAACCCGGAGCTGCAAATATTCCCCTTTATTGATAGATAATTTTAACCCAGACGTTCCATTCCCTCCGCCGGTCGGTTAGAACTGAAGGATTTTCTTGGATGAGAAGTGCATTTTTTTCAAAGGGAAAAAACAAAGTCCGGTTGCCTTTGGGACAACCAGGACCTCAATGATGGAGAATCTCCACAGGCGTCTATCTGGCTACAAGGGAGACCTCTGGTGCTGAAGGGACGAGTGGCAAAACACTACGCAGGTGCTCTGCTCCTTTTATGGCCCGTGACCGAGAAGTAGCTTGGATAAAAAGCCCCCCACAACAGCCCCCTGCACGCCAGTTGACCAAGCTCCCCACTGGGGTTACCGCTCTGGCATTGGGTGCTCCACTGCAGCTGCCGCAGAGCGCGTTTGACTGGCAGGACCTCCCAGCCCATCGAGTCGGCCAGCGCAATGACGTCGAACTCCACAGAGCTGGCCTGGGCGGCTCCGATCCCGTTCAGGTGCTGCTGGGCCAAGCAGACCGCGAGTGGGGGGCACCTGGGGGCAGGAAAGACCGCAAGGGAAGAGTCAGCACTCTCTGCTATTCAGACAAATTTGACTGCAGAAATGAACGCAGATACCCCGTTTCCCTGAAAATAAGACGTAACTGGAAAATGAGCCCTAGTAAGATATTTCAGGGGACATGGATAGATGTTCCACCCGCAAAATAAGTCCTCGTTAAGAGCACTGAGTGCCGTATTTCCCCAAAAAATAAGACCTAACCAGAAAATAGGCCCTAATGTATCTTTTGGAGCAAAAATTAATATAAGACCTCTCACAGGGAAGGAGGTGGGCAGTTTCTAAATCTAGAATTTATTTCTAAAGCCATAAAATAAATAATAAATACGGCAACCTCCAAATCCCAATATTGGTTTACAGAATTTATGCAGGCAGTCGACTTACAACAGTTCATTGAGTGACCATTCGAAGTTAGTCGAAAGTTACAACAGCGCCGGAAAACTGTTATGACTGTTTTTCACATACACGTTGCAGGATCTCTGTGGTCACCGGATCAAAATTCGGATGCCTGGCAACAGACTCTTATTTATGACGGTTGCACGGTCCGGGGTGGGTGGGTGTGTGTGTCACGTGATTCTCCCATTTGTGACCTTCTGACCATCAAAGCCCATGTGGAAGCCAGATTCACTTGACAACACTGCTACTAACTGAACAGCTGCAGTGATTCATTGAACGGGTGCAAAAAAGGTCGTAAAATGAGGCAAACCTACTTAACAACTGTCTCACTCAGCAACAGAAGTTTTGGTCTTAATTATGGTTGTACGTTTAGGAAGTTAAGCCATCAACCATTCATTCGGCGACTGTTCGAAATCACAAATCACTGCTAAAAGTGACTTGTGACCGTTTTTCACACTTACGACCGCTGTGGCATCCCCATGGTCACGCGATCAAAACTTGAACCCTCTTACACTTGCAGCAGTGCACGTATTGGATATGGCCTCTTGTTTGGCTAATGCTGGTGCTTTGAAGACGTTGCCCCCGGTAACTTCACTGCCACAGGCGATGGACAGCAATGGACGCCCAGTCTAAGCAGTCGGATTTGACGGGAACAGCTGATAAGCCACTAACATAAATGATAAAATGCTGCCAGGGTGGAGGAGAACTGGTCAAAACTCTGAGCTAAGCGCCTTACACCACCCCCGGTTTGATTGCATGCTGGCACAACAACGTCATGTTCAACCCAATTGTTCCGAAATGCCAACCGCAGCAGATCTCCCCTTCTGGAGTAAAATGGATGCTTTGATGTGCTAGGAAGAGTCTGTCGGGTTTGGTTTTTATCACAGGTTGTTTTTCTCCAGGTGGTTATGCTACGTGGCTGTTTAGAATGGTTTAACATTGTGCACTGGGTGTGGTAAGCTGTCCAGACTCCTCTGGACTGTAACAAATCATCTTCATTCTCATTCTTGTGACAAATTCCTTCCGGGTCCAATTATACTTGGCCCATAAAGAATTCTGTTCCGTTCCGTTCCTTTCCATTTATTCTATTCTATTCTATTCTCATTCCATTCATTATTTCTGTTCAACCTATCCTATCCTATCTCCTATTTCTATTTCATTGTATTCTTCATTCTTCTACTCTATTCTATTCCTATTTTATTCCATTGTTCATTCTTCTATTCTATTCTACTTTACTCTACTCTTATATCTTTTTCATTCCATTCCATTCTTCATTATTCTATTCTATTCTATTTCATTCCATTCTTCATTCTTCTATTCTACTTTACTTTACTCTACTCGATTCCTATTTCATTCCATTCTTCATTATTCTATTCTATTCCTGTTTCCATATCATTCCATTTTTCATTATTCTATTCTACTCTGCTCTGCTCTACTCTTCAAATTCTGCATGCAAAATTTTTGGCCTGCAGTATTAAATTATACAGATAGTCTTCAATTTACCACCCTTCATTTAGTGACCATTAGACATTACAACGGCACTGAAAAAGGTGACTTATACACTTATACAGCTTATACACTTACAACTGTTGCAGCATCTCCATGCTCACATGATCAAATTCAGATGCTCAGCGACTGGTTTATATTTATGATGGTTGCAGTGTTCTGGCGTTCATACAATCCCCTTTTGCAAACTCCTGACAGCAACGTCAACAAGGGGGAAGCCGGATTCACTTAATGACCGTACGACTAACTTGACAACTGCAGTGATTCTCTTAACAATAGCGGTAAGGAAGCTCATGAAAAGGGGCGAAACTCAGTCAACCAAGGTCTTGCTTTGCAACAGAAATATTGGGCCCCGTTGTGGTCGGAAGCTCGAGGAACCACCTGTGCTGGGTTTGAGCAATGGACTGCGAAAGAGGCTCACTTCTTAATTTCCCTCCGTGCTGACTCAGACCGGTCTGCTCCTTTCCCTCCTCCCTTCCCTCACCTTCGAGAAACCGTCCGTAGATGCTGACGACCTTTGTAGCACAAAACCCGGCATGAAGAGTAAGTGGGGTGCAGCAGCTCCACCCACTGACAGGGGTGCAGCTCCAGGTAACACAGGAGCGTCTCTATGCCTGAAGGATGACAAATGCACACGCACCCTCGGTTAAGTGGGCCGGAACGCAAGCCTTGCCAGGTCAATCTGAGGACTTTTTTTGCTGGTGCTTTCCCTGCCTGGCTTGGAAGCATCCCCGCCCCCTACCCAATCTCCACCATCAGACTTGTGTCATCTGTTGACAGAGGGGTTCAGACAGTCCTTGTTTGGCTCGGAAATATTATTTTTTAAATCCGGCGTGAGGAAATCTGTCTTCCCTGCTGAAGCTGGATTAAGGTTTAGGTGATTTGAGCTTCGGTTCCTCAAGCAGGGGATCTACAAACTTGGCACCTTTAAGACTTCTGGACTTCAACTCCCAGAATCCCCCAGCCAGCCAGCCATGATTGTGGACTTCACCTCCCAGAATTCCCATGCTGGCTGGGGAATTCTGGGAGTTGACGTTCCACACGTCTTAAAGCGGTCGAGTTTGGAGTATGGTATAAAATATTTTCGCGGGTTGCTTCTATTTCCAAAACCAAACTGGAAATCAGTATGGGCTGATGCCAAAAGCTTAGGACAATGAAAAAACAGTTAAGATTTGAGAAGTCACAATGTTTTCCCAGTATCTTATGAAATACTGGCCAATGGTTATCCTGAATCAAATTTGGCTTCTTTAGATAAAAAAGAAATTGAGGCTGCAGGAACCAAGGAAGATTCAGAAAATTTCTTCAGCTCTTCCTTCTTCTTCTGAAGTCATTCTGAACAGCCAGGCATTTTCTACCTTACCTTCATTATTTTTATAAATAACTCAAGGCAGCAGACAAACATAATACCCCTTCCACCTCCTCTTTTCCCCACAACAACCCCGTCAGGTGGGCTGGGCTGAGAGAGAGGGACTGACCTAAGGTCACCTAGTCATTTTCATGCCTAAGGCGTGACTAGAACTCATTGTCTCCTGGTGATTGGGCCAAAGTCGCCCAGCTGGCTTCCATGCCTAAGACAGGACTAGAACTCACCGTCTCCTGATAACTGGTCCAAAGCCAGCCAGCCAGCCAGCCAGCCTAAGGTGGACTAGAACTCACAGTCTCCTGGCTTCTAGCCTGATGCATTAACCAATAGACTCAACTAGCAGACATCTTCCCTGCTTCTTTCTAATTAGTTTTATTTCATATTTAAAGCTTCAGGAAGACAGTTCTTAACTCTTGATTGCTAACCCCAGAGGCCCTCACCTTCTTCTCGGATGTCCAGCGTTTCCACTGTCTGTTGAATAGGGACAGCTCTTTCATGTTTGTAGCATATTCGTGACTGTTTGTGTTCTGGGGCAAGGGGCTTTTCTGAACTTGCTTCTAGGGCAGTCAGCATCTCTGCATCCTCCACTTCACAGCCCTGGGGATTAAAAATGTTTTGGTCATGTCCAGGGGAAATGGAGTGAGCAGAGGTCTGGCTTTCATCTCAAGTCCACAGCACTGAGAGACAGGCTAACCAGAGAATCAGGTAGTCCTACTGGGCTTGTATCTGTTTATCTGGAAACAGAGGTTTAGGCTAATATCTCATATCACAATAATTTTTTCAATCCCTGGGCTTCAGGTGGACAGCACGGCGGCGAGGCAGCAGATTCGGGAGGCCCCCGAGTTGAACTGCCGGACAGCAGGTAGACCGGTCCGGTTCCATGTTGCCCAAGACACGCATTGAAGGGAGATGTTCCACAGTCCCAGCGGAGGTGGCCACCACTCTGGGATTGGGGAAAAAAACCTCCTCAAAAGGTCTGCCTGGCTGTGCTGCGAGCTCGCAGCCTTCAGCTGCAGATGAGCCAGAAGCAACAATAGAAGTGGTTTGGAAAGAAGCCGCAAAAAAGCTTTCAATTAACATTTACTCAGCTGGGTGAGTTTAAAATCCTATACCAAAAGACTATGCTACCTGATTAAAATAATTTTTTAAAAAGTTAACACCTGAAAGAGATGGAAAGAAGTGGTGACCGAAAACAGAAGAGATTAATTTATAAAAGAAAAAGCTTTGGATTGAAATAAAATCTCTAGAAACGAAATGACTTTCTATCCAGATTAAAACTTAAAAATTATTGCTTGCTGAATATAAGACTGTGGAATTTGCGAGATTTTGTTGGATTTATTTTAAAAAGAAATAACTTGGCAATGAAATGAAAATGAACGCCTGACTCTGGCCTTGAAATGCAGCTGCATTTACAAGGAAGTGAAACTCCCTTGGCTTGTTGCTAAATATAGACAGGGGCAGTTACAAACAAAAAATAACAATACAAATACTGAAATGTGTGAACGAAATTCTGATGACATTTATGGACTTGCAGAAAGCTAATATTAAGGAATTCCTGCAAAAAATAGATCAAAGGTGTACACAGAAGCCAAAGGAAAAAAACCTAAGCAAAGAACAGATAAATGATTGCAGCATGAAAGAAAGGGAAACT
>JANHFO010003914.1:54987-67275 GCA_032468095.1 Pareas carinatus
GTCGCCCGGCCCCTAAGGGCCCCCCAGGGAGCGGGTTTCAGGCGTGGGAGGCAGAGCTAGCTCTCCCACGTCCTGTTACCTCTAGGACCGGAAGTCGAATCTTATTTAATATATCTTTCATTAACAGTTTTCAGCACACATTAAAATATCATTAAGTTCAGTAGTGATCTAAAGATTTGTTTTATACCATCAGACATATAAAAGTGCCAAATTCAGATGAAAGAAATGAATCCTCTTATGTCTAAATTATATGTGTGCATATGTATGTGTTTAAAAGAAATGTCCTGCAAAGAGAAAACTACTGAGCAGTGGTGGCACACTGGTTAGAATGCAGTGCTGCAGACTGATTTTGCCCACTTCCAGCAGTTCAGTTCTCACTG
Organism: Pareas carinatus; assembly: GCA_032468095.1. NCBI lineage: Eukaryota > Metazoa > Chordata > Lepidosauria > Squamata > Pareidae > Pareas > Pareas carinatus. The sequence continues at coordinate 55,368 of JANHFO010003914.1, forward strand.
GCTCAAGGTTGACCTAGCCTTCTGAGGTTGGCAAAATGAGGACCCAGATTGCTGGGGGCAATATGTTGACTTTGCAAACTGCTCAGAGAAGGCTATACAAGCACCGTGAAGAGTATATGTCTAAGTGCTATTGCTATTGCTAAACCAGGATCTTACAGATATCAAACAAATTTTTATCAGAATGGCTAAATTTGAGATAGCTGTGGCATGGGCAGCAACACTGAATATAGTCTTTCTCCTTTCTTTCTTTCTTTAGTCAAAAATGCATACATATATTTATTATTCTTTTCTAAGAAAAGAAGTTTACATCATGAAAATGTATGTTTAAAAGCTCACACAGAGAAATTTGCATTAAAAAGCATGCTGGGGAGATATATATTAAAACAATATATAGTTGAAAGAGCTGGATATTAGGGAATGTTGTGAAAGAAAGATATTTGCAGAATTTTTTAATGGATCATTAAAAAGCACTTTTAAAACATACGCTAGAATACAATTTTCTTAATGCACATTTTAAAAAGACAAGATTTATATTCAATTGCACATTCCCACTATAGCTAAAACCTTTTGAAAACAAATAGGCAAATTTTGTATGGAATAGTTTCCAGCATTTGTCACCACACTTTACTTTTATCATTTGTTCATTTGTTCATTTGTTCATTTGTTCATTTGTTCATTTGTTCATTTGTTCATTCGTTCATTTGTTCATTCGTTCATTCGTTCATTCATTCATTCATTCATTCGTTCATTGTTCAATCATTCATTCATTCATTTTCTATAGCTGCCCAACTCAACCATGTGACACTGGGTGGTTTAAAATTCTATTCTATATAATTAGTGCATAACATTTCAGATAGCATTATCAGTTAATGCTAAATTATTAGGCAAAAGTCAGGAAAAACCTGCATTTTTCAAAATCAGGTTTCAGAAATTTATAAAGATGGCAAGAAGAATTTTGTGCTAAACTAATTTTCTTTTTATGATTTCTTTTCCTTCAGTTACCTTGATTTCAAAGATATTATTGTGCCATGCTGCTTTTTTAAATTCAAGGGAAAAAAATGAAAAAAAATTACCATATTTTATAAGAAATTACATTCAAATGAATAAATGATCACATGGGGAAAGTATGGTTAGAGCAGTGTTGGAGAAACAGAATACTTTGAAGTGATGCTTGTGATCAGACTGTAATAATTGTAGTCTATCTTAACAACATCCAAGACAACTGCCTCTGCTTAAAGTTCATCCTATTCAGCTTTCATTTCTCCCATCTTCTATTACTTTCAAAGTTGCATTCAAAGTTCATGAAGGTCAGAGGACATGCCTGCTTCCATCAAGAATGCATGAAACAGTTTACTCAATGACTTATTTTACTTTATTCAAAATACTGAATTTTACATTAAGACAACAATGTTGGCAAATGACCAAAAGGGCTAAAAAAACTGTGTCCATCTGACCTGCATTACATCCATCTCTTCATTTCAGAGACCTAATAACTATTTTAGTGAATGAAATCAATACAATGAGAGAGTCCCAGAGACAGTTTCATTTACTGGTTAAGAAGCTGACCTAGAAACCAGGAAGTCATGTATTCTAGTCTTCACTTAGTCATAAAAGCTGCTTGGGTGACTTTAGGGCAGTCACTAACTTTCAACCCAACTCATTTCACTGGTTGTTCTTGGGGAAATCAGAGATGAAACATTAAATATGTTCACCACCTCGAATTAACGATCTCTCTTTGTGTCGATGCATCTGTCTGACTGTGTGTGTGTGTGTGTGTGTGTGTGTGTGTGTGTATGTGTGTGTGTGTGTGTACGAGAGAGGGGGGGAAGGAGGAAGGAAGGGAGAAGGAGAGAGAATAATAATAGATTTTCCTATCTTAGCTCCATGAGTTCAATCTAATTTAACGTTAAAACATTTTCTGAGAATTTATATGAAAATCTTGAAATTTTTATTTAAGATTTGGGAATTAGAAGTTTAGAGAATCATATTTTCCCCCTGAAATAAAGGACAGAAAATTTCAAACTGAAATAGTTTCTAGTGAAAGAAGAAATTGGCTACTATTGCTTCAGTCATCTTAATCCACTATTTTCTTTTACTGCTAATAAAAACTAACAATATAGTTTCTTTCAGATAAATTAAGCAGAAAAACATTTGAGTTGAAAATACTGTCCCACTTCTTGTCATATCCTGAGAGATGACAGAGACCAAAGTTCAGCAAAACTTGAAAAAGAATGATAGTGATTAATCGTCAATCACCCTACTTTGGAGGCAGCCCTCAACAATCCCTTCGGGGGCTCCCTGCCTGTAAAGACAATTTGTACCACACTGATATTGATTTTACCATTATCTCTTTGGAGGTCAAAAGCTGAACAAAATGAAAAATTCTGGCTGGAGAAATTGTGGGAATGAAGATCTTTTGGCAGGAGGATTGATTTATTCATTTTATCTTAATTTTGATGATTTTCAGAATTTTGGTCATCAGAATTAGAGTCAAGTCAATAATTTTCAAGTATTGCTGAGTCTTTGTAACCTTTGGAGCAATGTATTAATAACTATAGAAATTAATATGGGACATTAATATTCATGATGGAGGAAATGTAGGTCTTTCAGAAGTGAGTTATACTTCTGATGGAGAATAGTTGTGTTGGGTATTGTCTGAGGTGTTAGAATTCAGTCATTAGGAGTCACTGTAACACTTGGGAATGTGACTTTAAAGCTCTTGTTGACATTTCTTCTTTTCCCCCAAAGTATTTGTTTTATTGATTTACAAAAGGTGAATAATACTTCGTTGGTTTTTCTAGAGGTTCAAATAACTTTTGATTTAGTCAGTGACAGGAGGAGCTATGTTGCAATACATTTTCTTTCTCTTTTAAGGAGTTACTTCATTATGTACAATTAATGTGAACTCTCCAAGGTACTGATACCACCAGAATTCAGACTTTAAAATATTCTTGCAGAATATTGACTTCATAGTTGAATTCTCTAGATTTTTTAGTCAAGCCAAGACTACAATGGGGATGGACATTTTTAGAAAGTCATTTTTTATTCTTCTTCAGAAGAGAAACATCTCAATAGATTAATCAAGAAAACTCTATTGACATTACTATTAATAGTAACTTTGAAAAATAACTTGGAGATTAGGGATTTGTGTTATTCAAAATTATTTGATGTGAGAACAGATTGAAGACTTTTCAAGAAATGCCAGGCTTATATTATGCCAGACAGTTCTCAAAAAAGTATGATTCAAAAAAGTATGATTCAAAAAAGTATGTTTCAAAAAAGTATGGTTCAGAGAATTCAGGTCCAGAAATTTCTGAACTCTCCCCTTTCCAAAGCAATGTGTCTGAGGACAGTTTGCCATAGTAAAAAAAAAATAAAATCGAAACTTCTGTGCATTTTTCAGATGGTTATCTTTTCCATATCCCTACAGTAGACAAGACACAAGGAGTGAGAGACAGACATGGATAGGGGAAAACTACACAAGGATGATACACAAGCAAAGTTGCATTTACCTTTTAATTGCAGACAATTGAAGCAAAAGGAAGAAAGTGTCAGACAAAAGAAATAGGAAATAGCAAATTACTGCCCTAAGATGTTTTGCAAAAGTTAAAATGATGTTTCCTGACCTCTGTTTCTTTAACTGGTAAATTTAATTACTAAAGTTCTTGGTTTCTTAGAACAATATGTGTATGTATAATCTACTCTGTGTACAGCAAGCAAGATCCATTTCATATTTGTGATTCAGATTTGAAACCCCTGAATCCCATGAATCTCTAAAGCATGTCATTTGATAGGGCTGTACAAATATAATTTGAATGGAAGATTTCAGCTTTAGAGACAACATGATTCAATTAGTGGTAATACTCTGCTGGTAAAATTATCTGAAAAGAATTGTAATACAAGTTTCAAGGATAAACTGATTTTATTCAAGATTTTTTTGCAATGCCATCTGCAGATTCCAGTGAGATGAAATCTAAAACTGCTTGTTTGGGGAATATGTTAAAATAAAAGTTTTATCTTTCAAGGGCATGCCAAATTTTAGCTGAATAACTTCAAGGTCTTACTACAATGCATTCTGGAATCCTCTCATATGCACCACTTTTAATATGAACAAGGACAAGGAAAAAGCAATACAGAAACTATCTGATAGTCTTGTAAAGGGACTAAGTTGTAAAATGTACAGTTGACTAAAAAAGTGTTCTACTGTCACTGAAAAATGAAGACTTCAAAAATTGCAGATCACACAGAACAAGGATGCAAAAAACAGATTCCAGCTTATTTCCCTAGAAGCAGACAAAGTTTGTTCTAAATTGGTGTTTACCTTTTTAAGACCAGTGAAACCAACTACTACATGATATAATTAATTCTGATTTGGTAGAGAACTTAAAACAGACTAAATGGTTGTCTGTCAGATGTAATTTCTTTGATTCTGTATTGAACAGAAGGTTGGAAAAGATGATGTCTGTGGACAAATGTATGATTCAATGCTTAAAACTTAACATTTTCTTTTTCTCAAAATGCCAAGATGCCCTTGATGGGAAAGTGCTTTGTATCCTCAAATCACTAAGTGTTGTGCAATTTGTGGAAAGGTGTAATGCATGCCTGGGAAACATGTCCTCTCATTGGAAGTACTCCTTTATTACTTGCCTCTGTATTCTTAGTAGGATACTTCAAACTCCTCAGAGGACAACTTTGAAGAATGATAACTAGCTATTTTGAAGCACTGCGCAGTCTCTGATCACTGGGTTTAATAGAATTTCAGGAGGGTTGGCATAGTTGGCTAGTAAGTTTGGTAAACCTAGGAAAGACCACTGACATGAGTGGGAGAACATATTTGTGGAAGGATTGTGGCTTGCTGAAAAATAGTCTGTGTTAGTTAACAGGGGCAATAGTAGAAGACTGGCATACATCTAAGTACAATGCCACAGAAATTTCCCATGGGGAAAGTGGCATTCATAGCTTTTCAATGATTTCTTACTTTGAAGAATCTGCTTCAACATGTGATCCAACTAAAGCTTCATTAAGTAGAAACATTTCTTTCAATTTACACAGAGCTATTATGATGTGCCTTCAAGCCTATTTAAAAGTTTGGACCTTTGTCCAATGGAAGATTTCGTTAATATCAAAATGCCTTTGAATCAAACCTTTGAAGCTTTGCACAGGCCTAACATTTGTTTAATAATAAAACAAGGCTTCATTCATTATCGGGTTTGCATTAATTTCTACCACCTCCTAGAAATACTTCACTTTTTCTATACTGTAGCTGCCATTTTTCACTGTTGAATGTTATGGGAACACTATTTGTTTTTAAATGAAAAAGTAGCATAAAATGTGCAAATTAAATCCACATTTTCCCATCTATCATGGATTAAGGTCCTGACATGAGGTATCTCAACAATCATATTTTGAACTATCCATATGGCACACAACTCTGGAAGTTAAAAGAATGTTGAATTAATTTGAGCCATCTGCCTCACACATTTTAGGCTGTGGTATAGAAAGTCCATTAAGAGAGCTTAAATCAAATTCCTATTACTTATGAAAACTAATGCATCTTAAATAACAGTCTTAAGTACAGATAGTTACCATTTATTATTTCTATACTGGCCCTGTTGTCTGAAACCTATTTATCACAATTATTATCACAATTGTCTGATGCAACAGTAAATATTCTATGTAATACTTAGTCTCAAAACTAATCTAAGGCTCATATATTTTACATCATTGTCACCATTATAATTATCATTATTCGTATACTTAAAAAAACTGAAAGTATTTTGCAGCTATTGATGTATCATTTTTATTCTCCTTCAAAGGACATGCAGCAGCCATGTCTAAGATTGGTTTCTGAAAGAAACAACTGGGAAAGCAGAAAAGCAAAAAGCAGAAAACTAGGTGTAGTTTGGACTAGTAGTAGGTGTACTATGGAGTTCTAGGTTATTTAAATAATTAAAAAGGATCAATTCCATAACAATTTTACAGCTGTAAATCATTTGGCCATCTATAAAAAAATAAACTTTTTAAGAAAGCAAATAAGAGACTTTTTAAAGCAAAAACCCCATAAGCTTCTGAGAATGGAGAAAATATTGCTTCAGCCTTGAGGACTACATTTTCAAGGGAGAATCTTATAGGAAAAAATATGTAAGGATATAGAAGAAATACTTGAGTAAAGACAAATTCTGATTACTTATCCTTCATTCAGCCTAGGTCCTTGACAATGATAACCTATTTTGAAATTTGTAGGTAAATAGCTATCCCAAAAACCTAACTTCCTTTTCCTTCCCCTGTTTACTGGGGATAAACAGGAAAAGAAGATATTGTTATAAATGTAGTGCAGACCACATTGCCTTAATGTGGACCAAGATCTCCAATCTTCTATTGTAATCAGGATAGGGATATTTGGACTCATAGTTCATGTGAACTTTAATCAATATCTGAGCACAAAATTTTCTCTCCAATGTTTGCCCAAAAGTCAGAGGGTTTCTTTGATCTTCTGTCATCTCCTCATAAAATGAAAACAAAATAAAAACATGATGTCTGAAGTCAGATACCCTAACATTCAACACCTCTGATGGCAGAATCGCTTTCCTTTGGGACGAGTTCATACTAGATAGTTCTGACTTTCTTTGCTGCTAAAGCAAACATTTCAAACTAATCCTATGTGTCTCAAGGTAGTCATATTCATATTAATTCTATGTTCCCAGGACACTCTCCTGTGCTCTATGCTCTCAGATTGTGTATTTACACTATTTATGGGAGCACAAAATAGAATACTATGGAAAAATGAAGTTGGAAACAACATGGAATACTCCACATTTGTTTATAAATGGAAACACATTCCTAAGGAGTGTCTGCTCATATTTGTATGAGTGATTTGATTGATGCCTTTTCAGAATCATAAGGTGGACAGCTTTATACATTTGATAGTAATTAAATAAATAAATGAAAGAGTAGATTGGAAAAATAAAAGTTGGTTCTTTAAGACAAAGTGCAGCAGATACTGAGGAATTAAATCACATTAACATACGGATTTCAAAAACTGAGATTGCCTGAATTAAGGTCTTTGAAATTCTTCAAGCTCACTCATTCCTCCATTAATGTCAGGTCACATATCCTTTCTAATACTCATTAATTGGTGAGGTTTTTCTCTTATAGATTTTCCCTTTTTTATCCAGTCTCTTCTTTTTCAATCTGATGTAGCTGAATTATTAAGGGCTATCTTTCTCATCCATTCTTCCGGAATGCAATAAAAAACACTAATGTCCAAATGAATTAAGGATGGTCAGGTTAATTTTGAAAGGTTCCAAGACCTTTCTTCTACTCTATTTTAAGAATTGAACTAAATTTCTCTGACTTTAGAGATCACAACCATATGAAAAAGCATTCCTGTATAGTGTTGTTTAAAATGTGTCTGGGGATATGTAGTAGGTAAATATCATTTAAAGATTCCTTAAATGTATTACATAATAGCATGGATTGCAGAATGTCATGTTCTACAACAGCAAAACGTGTGAGTTGCCTTAAACTGATTTACTCTTACAATTGCCCAGTTTAATGTGACTGAAAATCAGAGTTTTCCATTTCCTCTCTAGAGAGACATGTCTGACCCCAAACAATGGTAAATGTAATCTCCTTGGATTTTGTTTAAGCAGATTTATTGTATTTTAAATTTATTTGCATTTTGTTTTGTTTCTTTACAGTTTTGTCCTTAGAAGTTTTCTTAAAGAATAAAATATAAATCAATGAAAGAAACATAATGAATAATTAAAATATAATGTCAAAGAGAAAGAAAAGAGGGAGAAGGCAAGGTGACAGTATAGAGTAGAAACAAGAAAGGAAACTTGTTGAGATACATCAAGTACACTTTTTTCAGGAACACTTTTTGTACAGAATATAATTATCAGTTATACTTTGTCAATTCTGGGCAGGGCAAGGCAAGGCGAGGCAAAGCGAGGCAAGGCAGAGAAGTAGTAAAATGCATTTTGTGAGAAACATGTCATGTTACCATATCATTTTTAGACTGAAAAGATAATTTACAAAACATTGTGTGTTGAACTTGATAAATGGCTTCACCCTACTTCTTATTAGCAGAGACTATCAAGGCCAACATCTTATTAACTGATTGGATTCATACATCATTTTAAACTATAATGTGTATAGCAATTTCAATTTATAAACAATGGTTTCTGGCAAGAAACCCTTGATCTCCTTCTGAAAATTTCAGAATTCTCTGAGGCATATGGGAATTTTTTGTGGAAATTAAGGAACAAAAATTTATATTTTAATTCTTAAGCAACTTTAAGAGTCCTATTCCACTATAAAAGCCATATGAAGTCCCTGTTATTACACTATCTCCCATGTTTTTGTGGGGTTTAATTATAGTGATAAAGTTAGATGATGCAAACATATCCCCAGAAGGATCACATACAATGAGTAAGACATAGATGAGACAGACTTTTATATGAAAATCAACATAATGAAAGATAAAGAGGGCAAAAGTCTTTGTAACGGAAGGAGGAAAAAGTTGTAAGAAAGAGAGATGCTTTGAGTATGCAGAATGGTACAAAATGTTCAATATTAAAATTAAATGATGCATACAATGTTTGATCATTGAACTAGAGCCAGATATTCTAGAAAATGAAGTTAAATGGGCCCTAGAAGATATTGCTAAAAATAACTGCAAAATGATTTACAATCTTATAAGATGTTGTAGTTCAAATGCCTTTTGCGGTGAGCAAGCAAACTTGGAAAACAGAAGCAATTAAGGAAATGAAAAATATCAATTAATATTTCAAGATCAAATGCACATTACTAAAGGATGTTCAAAGTACTGAAAATCATGTCACATGCTAATGAAATCACATTTAAGATTTTTTTAACCAAAACTTCAAGAATGGGTCATGAATTGCCAGATTTATCATCTGAATATATAAGAGGCAGGGACTGATTGCTAATATCTGATGGAAAAACAAAAGACACAGTGAATTTCGAAAAAAATACATTTTTAGTTTATTTTTATTGATATACATATAAATACATATCCAACAAAGTAAACATGTCTTTGACTGTGGAGACTGTAATAACTTTTCAATAGTTCTTTAAAAATTGATGAGTCATCTGGCAGTATTTTTTAAAAACAATAAATTGTTCAGGAAGCAAGAGTTAGAACAGAGTATGAACAACTCAAATGCCAGATTTGAAAAAAAAAGCCAGATTGAATACCTTTTATTCATTTTAATATTTTACCTTTTCTTTTTCACTTATTTGAGACAGCATATAAACAAATAAAGTAATGTACAAAAATAACACAGAAAAATTGTTATAAAATAACAACAAAAGAGCTTGAAGAACAATGGCAATAAGGAACTTTATAAATCAACAGAGTCAAAACATATAAGCCAATAACAGAAGGATTACAAGTCTTTAAAAGTTAAATAACACTCTAAATAGAAAGGTCAATGCAATAGTAGAACTCTAATAAAAAGAGTTTGTAAATTTGGCACTGCAATTCTCAACAGAAAAACTGCCTCAAATATATAAGCAAAAACAATGAAAACAGCAGTTTGGGTCTTAGGATACACTATATACAAAATGTAAACACTGGGGAAAGATTTGTAGATAGTTAATTTATTTTATGTTATTTGTTATTTCACAATACCTGTTTCTTATGTATTCTAGGGCAGTGGTCGCCAACATTTTGACCTCGGGGATCACCAAATTCACAATTTGAAATCCTGAGGCCCACCAATATGCTTTTTTTTAAAAAGGTACATACATTTGTAAAATAATGGTCAGAGAACTTCCATTTTATTAATATAAAAGATACATATTTAATATAATAAAATTTAAAAAGCTTATTTAATTATAACAAAAATGATAACAAAACAAAGATTGAAAGAGAGAATGAGAGAAAGAATGAGAATCAGAGAAAGAGATAGCGAATGAGGGACAGACAGAGAGTGAGGGAAAGAATGAGAGACAAAGACAAACAGATAGACAGAATCACTCACTCACTCACTCTCTCACACACACAGAGAGAGAACGAGAGAAAGAGACAGAGGGAGAGACAGACAGACAGCCATTCCATTCTGGCACTCCGCTCCTTTCTCCTCATTTGCTCGGCCGAACTCTGGGGGCCTTTGTTGCGCGGGTCAATTTACAGGTCTCCAGGCACCTGCAGGCTGAATTACAGGCCCTCAGTCACCCCGCAGGGTGATCTCCAGGCCGCCTGGTGACACGCGGATTGATCTCTGGGCACCCACGGGATGCTCGGAGGCCTGGAGATTGGCTCGCCGGCCGAATTATAGGCTTCTGGGTGCCCCGTGAACCAATTTCTGGGCCTCCGGACACAGCGCCAGGCAATCTTTGGGTGCCGTGCTGGGTGAAGTCGGGGTGCTCCTGCCTTCTGAGCTGACCTCTGGTGGCTCACCTAGATCTTCTGGCAGTCCACCAGTGGGCCAGGGCCTACAGGTTGGTGACCACTGTTCTAGGGCATTGTGTGGCCTTAGATATAAATGGATATATTGGTAAATAACTGTCACTCTTCTGTCTACAATCCAAACTGACACCAGCAAGAATATAGAACAACTCAAAGAAGTAGTGCAAGGTCAGAAGATGTGGAGAAACCTGACCCTTAGAATCGCCAAGAATCAGACGTGACTGAATTGATATGATTATTATCACCACTCTTCTCTCACCCATAGGAAAGTGTTGAAAATGTTTCTAGTTTTCTACAAGCAGAAATAAAGATAGAAACCCCATTTTCCTGGATTAAGGTTGGTTGTTGTTGTTGTTTTGGTTTGTGGATTTCTGCTGTTGAAATCAAAGCTGCAAAATTATTTTGGCTGGAATATGTGCTAATGTTTGGAATAGCACCTGCCTTTTTAACATACTGAATAATTAATCTCCAGTGAAATATTTGCATTTGGCAGAAAAATATGTGATACATTCAAACATTCTTCTTTTTCATTTGTATCAATTGTAATTCGAAATAACTTTTTTTCCTGCCAATTCATTAAAAATATCCTTTGATGCCTGACAGTATAAAATGAATAATATAATAATCTTAAAGAAATGCTATTGCTTATTACAAGAAACACTGACTCTATAAGAGTGATTGAAAAGCTGTCATCTTATCTTCTCACTGAGCTATGATATCAGGTTTACAACAAATAAATTTATTGATTGGGAAGAGTATACAAAGGTAAAGGAAAGCAATTCCCCACTTTTATCCTGTAATAAGTTATTGACCTTCTCAAAGAAGAAAATGAGCAGTAAATTCAGGCAATTCTGATGCCTTCCATAAAGGTTTAAATCTAAAGAAAATCCATCTAGAGACCAAGATATTTTCCTTCATTTGTTTGATAATTTGTCTACTGCTGTGGGATATTGTTATGTTTGTGATCAAACATTTGGTGTATGTAAATTATTCATCTTCTATAGCAAAATATTGCTGTAAATATTATGGGTTGGTAAATATTGCAATTCTGGAAGACAATATGATATCCTGCCACAATATACATTTCTATTTTATTGTTCTAGATAAGCACTAAACAATTAAATCTTGGAGGCACTATTTTGCATTTATTCATATGTATTATACAGCATAGATTAAAAGAATCTGAATACTCTAACTAGTGTAGTATCACTAGTGAAGAAAAGATTGATATACCATTATGAAGCTACATCCAGCTGGTTTTATGTTGTTGGGTATGTATATATGAGTATGACCATATGTAGTATCCATTCACCCCTTCCCCTCCAGGGAAATGGCAGGCCAAAGCCCTGACAAATTCCTTGTGTGATCAATTACACTTGACCAATAAACCTATTCTATTCTATTCTATTCTATTCTATTCTATTCTATTCTATTCTATGCTATTCTATTCTATTCTATTCTATTCTAGTC